>NW_024121910.1:1115439-1292939 GCF_016745375.1 Pimephales promelas
CCTTTCTTGAGTTGTTCAAAAGTGCAGATTTATTTAGCAACAATAGTGACTGGCTTTATGATTCGGTCACTGAATCATTCATTCAACTGATTCATTAAAAAGCACTGATTCATTTAGCAACAAAAGTGACTACCTTTAAGATTGGGTCACTGAATCATTCACTCAACTTATTCATTCAAAAGCACTGATTCATTTAGCAATAAAAGTAAGTAACCATCTTTAAGATTGGGTCACTGAATCATTCACTCAACTGATTCATTCAAAAGAACTTATTTAGCAAAACAACAAGTGACTATTTTTACGAGTTGTCACTGAATCGTTCACTAAACTGATTCATTCAAAATACTAATTAATTTAGCAATAAAAGTAACCATCTTTAAGATTGGGTCACTGAATCATTCACTCAATTGATTCATTCAAAAGCACCGATTCATTTAGCAACAAAAGTGACTACCTTTAAGACTGGGTCACTAAATCATTCACTCAACTGATTCATTCAAAAGCACCGATTCATTTAGCAACAAAAGTGACCATCTTTAAGATTGGTTCACTGAATCATTCACTCAACTGATTCATTCAAAACCACTGATTCATTTAGCACCAAAAGTGACTATCTTTAAGATTGGGTCACTGAATCATTCACTCAACCGATTCATTAAAAAGCACTTATTTAGCAAAACAACAAGTGACTATTTTTAAGATTGGTTCACTGAATCATTCACTCAACTGATTCATTAAAAAATGCTGATTCATTTAGCTACAAAACAATTGACTAGCTTTATGAGTGGGTCATTGAATCATTCATTCAACTAATTCTTTGAAAAAGTGCAGATTTATTACAAAACAAGTGGCTTTATGATGGGTCAAATGATCACTCCACTGATTTGATTGAAAACACAGAATCACAGCAAGAAACACTGTGTTGACTGGTGTGGCTTCATTTGAAACGTGGAGCAAAACAGGCAAAGTATACAAAATGCAAAAATTCAACGTTAACATGCAACAAGACAAATAGTAAAACATGCAAGGAGAGAATAGCAATGCACAGTCTAAACATTAGTGCATCATGAAGACATGTACCAAAGGGTTAAAGCTGAACAAGGTTGGTGTCTCGGGATCCTTTCCAGGTCTGATCGAAATGTCAGTGACTTCATCCTTTGCCAACTCAACCTTTTCTATGCTTTTAGCAGTGCCCTTGCCACCTGCATTGATTTTCATTGCATTTCATTTTTGTCTAACACCTCACCCACGGCTCATCTCACAAACTCATTCCTTATCCCAAAATCATACAGAAAAATTTGCATTTATGCATTTATTAAACCCTTTTTATGACTGTAATGTGAAAAAAGTGAAAACGATTACTCTCTTCTTTTGATTTTGGATTTAAATGTGACTCGCACATCGTGTACTTCGTTAAATTCCTATGCATTCATTTTTTGTCTCCCAAAACTCAGCCAAACTATCCCCCATTTCTTTCCTTGTAACGCTGCTTTCACCATATTCATCCTCAGTCCTCAGATGGAGGTGAACAGTCCAATGCTTCATCAGTGAAAAGGGCACCTAAAGTATTTATCTGCTCTCAGAGCCGCATGTGAGCACCTTTTACATGGATATGGAGACCGAGATGTGCAGTGAAAACCCATCCATTTGTGTATGTCCTGGGTCGAGTAATGGTGTACTGGTCATCTTCAGTAGAATAAATGCATCTATTTCACATGCATTTGCACGTTGCAATCAAGCAAGCAGCGTTGACTTGAAATAATACAATTGCAAAAGGATGTTCTTGACTTCAATGTAATTAAATGGGAAATTACAAATGCAGCTGCAAAAGAACAGTCGCATGAGGTTGATTGCCAATTAGCGGGACCTGTCAACTAGAAAGGATATCTGACAATTAGTGCAGTGATATTTGCATTTACAAAGCAAACATTAGACGGATAACAGACACAACGTGACACTGCAGGTGCATCACTGCTAAATCATTTGTTAATTATGCACACAAGTTATGCTAATCACGTGTAAAGGATGGCAGGGTACCCAAATGCGACTGCAATACAGGTGTAACCTAAGGGTCAGTGTTTGACTGGTTAACTACACCATCTGTGTTTATATTGCTATGTAATAATAAGATTCCACAATGTTTTATATTGTCATGTAAAATGTGAATGAAATGGTTTGTAACATCATAAATGTCCGTTTTGATCAATCGAATGCATCCTTGATGAATAACTGGATCAGTGTCTTTTAAAAACAAAACTTTTTAACAGTATGTATATGCATTAATTTTGGTCTGCATATCAGGACATCTGCTATAACTTCTGACAATGGGAAGCTCAGGTTTTGAAAGATCTAGATTTCAACCTCATTAATTCCCTAAAAGAGCCGAAGGCTATTCTACGTGAAGAATCCGCAAGTATTTCACAAGGAAAAATAGGCTTTATATCAACGCATTCTCACCCCAAGGCGTCACCTTTGACCATGCTTCAATATTTGACGTTTTAGGCGCCCTTTAGCGTCACTTACATGACGCGATCCTACGGCGTCATCTAACTGACGCTAAAGGAAAGCGTCAGTTAGAGGACGCGGTTAGGTTTAGGTGTGGGGTGGGGGTAGGGTACACGCGATCCTAGGGCGTCATCTAACTGACGCTAAAGGGCGCCTAAAGCGTCAGATATTGAAGCATGTCCAAATGCTTCCCAAGGCGTCAGTTAGGTGACGCCTTGGGAGTGAGAATGGGCTGTTTATATTCAGTGTGATAAGGACACAAACGCTTATCATGAACACTTATCATAACCTCCTGTAACGTTATTGTGAAGTGCTGTTGGATGGCTGGAGGAACACAATAAAGCCGTACGTGGCTTTGAGATGCTAATCCCCAGGCTAACTTATTTCTTTATATTTATTTACCCTCTAAGAAATGAAACCAGTCCGGAGAGATTTGAATCAAAGGTAGAAGGGACGAGACGGGCCCGTATTAGCTGTCACTCGGGCCGAGAGCGGGTCTGGACGGGCCTCGTCGTCGTCACGCTGAGGGAATGCTAATGGACCGCACACATTTTTATGTTCTCTCAGCGGGGCTGATCTTAAAAACAAACTCGCAGTGAGAACACAAGACAAGCCTGACAGAAACAGAGAGCTTTTGTGCAATAACACTCTAACTATTGCTGCGTTTGCACACTTCATGTCTATGTCTCTCTCTCACACACACACACACACACACATCAGTTCTCTGCTTGTGCTCGTAATAGTGTACTGTGCACCAGTGTTGTTTTAATATCTTTGAGATACTATTATGGTTTACATTATTATTTTGCATGATTTTTTTATTTCTTTAAATTTTCATTATTTTCATTTCCATTTTATTATTGTTATTATTATTGGCCCAAACCTGCAGAAATAATAAATAAAATTAGGGCTGTGCAAAAGTTAATTGCGATTAATCGCATCCAAAATAAAAGTCTGTGTTTACATAGTATATTTGTGTGTGCTGTATATAATTATTTTGTATATATAAATACACATACATGCATGTATATGTTTAAGAAAATGTGTTATTCCTATATAAAATATTTATATTTGTATAATATAGATTATGTATTTATATATATATACAGAATTTAAGCGCAAATAATTCTTAAATATATACATGCATGCATAGGTATTTATATATACAAAATAATTATATACAGCACACACAAATATATTATGGAAAACAGACTTTTATTTTGGATGCGATTAATCGCAATTAACTTTTGCACAGCCCTAAATAAAATAAATAAATAAATAAATACATACATATAAATTAAATAAATAACTAAATGATAGATAGATAGATAGATAGATAGATAGATAGATAGATAGATAGATAGATAGATAGATAGACTCTTAGAAGAAAAGGTTCTATATAGAACCTTAAAAGGTTCTATCAGCGCTACATATTTAGAACCCCTAAAAGGTTCTATACACTCTTTGGGGTTCCATACTTGGCCAATAGAACCTTTTACCAAAAAAATGGTTCTATATAGAACCATTTTGGAGTTCCATATATGAAGCGGGGGATGGAACCATTTCTGGTTCTAAATAGACCCATTTCTTCTAAAAGGATAGAAGATAGATAGATAGATAGATAGATAGATAGATAGATAGATAGATAGATAGATAGATAGATAGATAGATAGATAGATAGATAGATAGATAGATAGATAGATAGATAGATAGATAGATAGATAGATAGATAGATAGATAGATTCTATACATGTTTTTAACTTCAAATTTGAATAAACAGAGACATTTTCACACATTAAAAAAATTCTAAATACCCTTTTCCAAGTTGATAAATGGATATTATTTGAATTGGATATAAAAATTGTGGTTCATCATCCGTCACACTGGATTTGAGAGGTCATGAGGTATTGTGGTATAGAGTAAAATGATGCCATATGCCGTAGTAAATTTGACAGTCACGTCTGATCTTTAAACACTCACACACACTTTTCTGGTCGGATGGATGCAGAACATCTCCTCCGACAGCGCTGCCCTTTCCCGTCCCGTTCCTGATGATGTCATACAGGTCAGGACTACGGCAAGCGAACGCACATCCCCTCCAGCTAATGAGGGACGGACAAGAGCATCATCTGATGTCTGTCAGAGATCATCACACACACTCATGTTCTCAGATCAGTCCTCAGGACATCTTAGCAAGTGACCCCAGATTAAATCCAGTCGTTTTTTCATTTGGTGGTCAATATAATTAATTAATACAAAATATACTTTAGTTACTTAACTATATATAAATAACTAAAGTTATTACTTTGACATTAACCTGGAATTTAGTAAAACTCTTAAGGTTCTTCAATGTTTCTGTGTAACTCTTTATATCACACTCTATTTACATATGATGCCCAGAATTGATGGCACTCCTGGTAAATATGATTAAAACTGGTTGTAAAAAATAAATCTGCATTGTTTATCCTTTTGATCTTTCTGCACTGTAGCAGAAGTACAGTGGAGTAGTCTCTGAATGTCGTCTTGGGCTATATAGGGGGTGTATAGAGTAAAACACATTGATTTTACTGACGGAGAGCGTTTGCATGTGCTGCCAATCTTTGAGTTGGTAATTCAACCTTCATCCGTCTGGACTCTAGAGGAGGAGCGGTGATTTACTTGACGCTGATTTCATTTCAGGGTTAATGGACCCGAAAACAGTGTCTGTCTCCAGATCAGAGAGTGTAAAGCAGCCGCTGTAAATCTGACCTGACAGCGCTCTCCTCTGTACTGTCATTCATGTCTAAACGTGTGTGTTTTCTGCTTCAGGACAGAGGAGTCCGCTGGGTGCTGCAGTGGATCCGGCCCACCTCGATCTCTGTCTGACGGCATGAAACACGCCATCTAACTTCACACGGGCAGCTCGTGTGTTTCTATTCTGTGTTAGAGTCATCGATGCTGATGCTCATTCCTGTAGAGTATAGGGTTTCATTCAATATATTATATATATATATATTTATATAAATACAAACACATGATTGTATATATTTAAGAAATATTTTCATGTATATTCTGTATATAGATTTATATATAATTTATATAAATATAAATATTTCATATATAAATAATATTTTTTTCACTGAACGCGGATCCACAACAGAACCGGAAGACAACACAATGCTGAATTAAGTCGTAGTTTTTGTTATTTTTGGACTAAAATGTATTTTCGATGCTTCAAAACATTGTAAGTAACCCACTGATGTCACATGACTACTTTGATGATGTATTTATCTTCTTAAACAGTAGACCGTACATACATTTTCAATGGAGGGACAGAAAGCTCTCGGACTAAATCTAAAATATCTTGAACTGTGTTCTGAAGATGAACGAGGTCTGACGGGCTTGGGACGACATCATTAATGACATCATTTTCATTTTTGGGTGAACTAACCCTTTAAAGCAATAAAACACTCGGGTTGCGTATTCACACCTCAATCAGAACAAAATCAAACTGCGATTGACATGAATAAGGAATGCATGATAAACTATTCCTTGAATGCAATGCAAGTCACTTTGCCAAATGCAAATGTAAATCTCACTCAGTTCTTATAAAAATAAGGCATTATTTAACTCAATAACAGCTTCTGCACTTTTGTAGCATTACTTCAATTCCTAAACTCTTCTTAAAATATCAGTCAAGGTTTATTGTAGCAAAAGTATGTGTAATTTGTTTTTACATTAATATCTTATTTTGTAGTATTTTATATTCTCACCCTAAAAATGAAACAGGTTGTTTTTGCTACTGGCTATATAGACAACATTTGAAAATATAATTAAATATGTAATATAAGTACAATTAAAATACAAAAAGAAATGATACATTTTAATCAATAAATACTTATTTGGATAAATATAAAAATATTAATAAATAAATAAATAAACATTAAATTTATTTTAAATACAAAATGTTTAATTTAAATGATTATATATATTACATAATAATTATAAAAATAAACACAATTTAAATTCATAAATAATGTTCAATAATAATCAATAAATGTTAATGTGATTATCAATAAATATTTTTTTTACACCAAAATAAGTTGCTGAATAAGTGTTAAATATAGCCAGTCAAATGGTAACATGCACATTTGTCAATGAGCCATATTTGCAGCACATTTTTCATAAATGCTCCAGGTTGACCTGTGAATGTCAATGTATGCCGACATTTATTATTAAAAGAACGAGAGGAATCCTGTTTCCATGATATGACCTTATAAAGGTGTGGGGCACTAGAGTCACGTAGTAGAGCTTGACTGACAGACGTCTGTCCTAAAGTAATTTTACAACACACATAAATCAAGTTTACGGAGCAAGTCACCAAAGTCATAAAGGATTCTTGCATGCGGCTCTGTCTCTATCCAAACGTGCATCGCAGAGCAGTAAGTCGAGGAACCAATGAGGCTTCTCGTTAACGGAAACGTCTCATCGGATCCGTGTTGCACTGCAGCCGCTGTCATGTTTACATGTACAGTGATGGGTAATGATGCTTGAAAAAACACAATCGTGAATAAATATTGCTGGAGGCTCCTTGTCACTCCTTGCATTAAATGTGATCACAGCGCTGACACATGAGATGATAAATACACAGGGTCTAAAACTAACTTTTCGGCACATCTGCCGCTTATGCAGTTACGACACCAACATTTTTAGATACCAGTTAGAGCTCACAATCTCTATTCCAATTTCAATGACACAGCTAAAACTAATTCCTCTGTGGTTGCTAGTGTGTTGTGGGTAATTGTCAGGGTGTTGTTGGTTGTTATGGTTGCTATGGTGAGCTGGATGATTGATAACATGCTACTATGTGGTTGCAAAAATGTTCTGAGTGATTTGACCATGTTGCTATGCAGTTGCAACAGTGTTCTAGGTGGTTGCCAAGATGTTGCTATGCAGTTGTTGGTTGTTGCCGTGGTTTCTATGTGGTTGTGAGAATGTTTTAGGTGGTTTGAATTCCTCTGTGGTTGCTAGTGTGTTGTGGGTGGTTGTCAGGGTGTTGTTATATGGTTGCTATGGTGAGCTGGGTGATTGATAACATGCTACTATGTGGTTGCAAAAATGTTCTGAGTGATTTGACCATGTTGCTATGCAGTTGCAACAGTGTTCTAGGTGGTTGCCAAGATGTTGCTATGCAATTGTTGGTCGTTGCCGTGGTTTCTATGTGGTTGTGAGAATGTTTTAGGTGGTTTGAATTCCTCTGTGGTTGCTAGTGTGTTGTGGGTAATTGTCAGGGTGTTGTTATATGGTTGCTATGGTGAGCTGGATGATTGATAACATGCTACTATGTGATTGCGAAAATGTTCTTAGTGATTTGACCATGTTGCTATGCAGTTGCAACAGTGTTCTAGGTGGTTGCCAAGATGTTGCTATGCAGTTGTTGGTTGTTGCCGTGGTTTCTATGTGGTTGTGAGAATGTTTTAGGTGGTTTGAATTCCTCTGTGGTTGCTAGTGTGTTGTGGGTAATTGTCAGGCTGTTGTTATATGGTTGCTATGGTGAGCTGGGTGATTGATAACATGCTACTATGTGGTTGCAAAAATGTTCTGAGTGATTTGACCATGTTGCTATGCAGTTGCAACAGTGTTCTAGGTGGTTGCCAAGATGTTGCTATGCAGTTGTTGGTTGTTGCCGTGGTTTCTATGTGGTTGTGAGAATGTTTTAGGTGGTTTGAATTCCTCTGTAGTTGCTAGTGTGTTGTGGGTGGTTGTCAGGGTGTTGTTATATGGTTGCTATGGTGAGCTGGGTGATTGATAACATGCTACTATGTGGTTGCAAAAATGTTCTGAGTGATTTGACCATGTTGCTATGCAGTTGCAACAGTGTTCTAGGTGGTTGCCAAGATGTTGCTATGCAGTTGTTGGTTGTTGCCGTGGTTTCTATGTGGTTGTGAGAATGTTTTAGGTGGTTTGAATTCCTCTGTGGTTGCTAGTGTGTTGTGGGTGGTTGTCAGGGTGTTGTTATATGGTTGCTATGGTGAGTTGGGTGAATAATAACGCTACTATGTGATGGCGAAAATGTTCTTAGGGATTTTAACATGTTGCTATGCAGTTGCTACAGTGGTTACCAAGATGCTATGTAGTTATGGGTGGTTGCCAGGGTTTCAATGTGGTTGCCATGGTGTTCCTTTGCAGTGTCTAGTGTGATTTGAATGGCTGCTGTGTCTCTGCATGCAAAAATACGTTTTTATACATTTTAATACGCTCATTCAACAGAAAACATGAAGAGTATAACATGATACAGCATTTTCATTTCACAGCACCGAACTTCACTAGTCTACACCAAAGCGAGCTTCCCTCTGAGAACTGTGAACAGAATGCACAATGACACTGCAGTGCCTTTTCCCAGATTAAGATATGAGGGAAAACCGAGACAGAACAGGACAGGACAATTAGCAAAGGGAATAATGAAACAGGTCTACAGTATAGCAGACAAGAGCTCTAGCCAGTTTTGAGTTACACACAGCCATATAACCTTTAGGCGAGTGAAGGATAGTCAAAAATAGATACAGGCATGTAGAGAATGATGCATACTGAACAGTCAGATGTATGTCCTCCATATACAGTAAAGCAGCTACTAACTCCCCATCTGATGATGTAACACACACTTAAAGGGACAGACCATCCAAAAAAAATAAAAATAAATCATTGGTACTGTGGAGCTTTAAAAATGACAAAAAGCACCATCAAAGCTTCATTTAATCAGTCTATTGACTCTGTTCATCACACAAAGCTATAGTTTAACTATGAGAGAGGCAGTCGACATATAACGACAAATAACGACAGACCAACTTTTCCTTCAAACCCTTGTGCACTTTGGACTGATTGCAGTCTCTTTAATGTTGCATGAAAAGTGTTCACTCAAATGCCTTCACCTGGAAGATGCAGTGCTGTCCGGCCGCTCCAGAGCTGTGTTTGAGCTCGACCTTCAGTGGTCTGGGAATCAGCAAGCCGACTGCTATAGAAGAGCCACAAGGCAGAGACAGCTCTGGATAAATCAACCAATAGCACTGAAACACACACACCTTAGGCAACGAGCGACATTGGGAAAGCATTTTAGGATACAACTCTTACTATTTTTGCAATATGCACAATACATTATATAGTGTAAATATTATGCATGCATGGAAATTGCCTACTACATGCACACATGCAATATCCTAGTATGACAAACAACTTATAGTGAGTGTTAATACTACACTCTTAGAAGAAAAGGTTCTATATAGAACCTTAAAAGGTTCTATCAGCGCTACGTATTTGGAACTTCAAAATGGTTCTATATAGAACAATTTTTTGGTAAAAGTTTCTATACACTCTTTAAAAAGTGTTCCTCTGGGTTCTATATAGAACCCTGGGGTTCCATACTTGGCCAATAGAATCTTTTACCAAAAAAAGGTTCTACAGTATATAGAACCATTTTGGAGTTCCATATATGAAGCGGGGGATGGAACCATTTCTGATTCTAAATAGAACCATTTCTTCTAAGAGTGTATTTCAGTCATTCCACTTCAAAATTTCATGTTTAATACACTGTTACTGGCATTATTTCTGAAATTTACTAGCAATATCTGAGTGAAAACTGTTTCAACATAATCTGTGTTAAAGTGTGCAAAATATTTATGAAAACTTTCTATAGGAGTAATTATTTGATCAGGTTGCCAAAAGCTAAAATACAATATATATATATATATATATATATATATATAATGATTTTAATGAAATAGCACATAGAACAAATAATAAAGAAATAAAACCATGAGAAGGACCAAACTATAAGCAACCACACATGTACAACAACTGACAAAGTAACAAGTGAAACACAAGGGCTATAGATACACAGAGGCAAACAAGATAAACCTGGGGAGACGGAATCAACATGAAAAACTACATAGGACTACAAAATATGGCACAAGACAGGAAATGACAAAAGTACACACAAGACAAGAATCATGACAGCACCGATTTCTAATACAGTCAATATTGTGTCATGTGATTGTATGCATACTGTATTAATGCTTCAAATACTAAAAATAGTAAGCAGTGTGACATTTCATTCAGGCTCAAAGCGAACAGGTTTTATAGTTCAGAGTTATTAGTCACGATCCTGTAAAGCCCATTTTGAACAGGAGGTTTACAGCCCCCTATGGGCACATGCAGGTACTGCAGGGGCTCTGTGGCTGATTAATAAATAAATAGCCTATATATCTATGAGTATCTGGGTTTATCAGTGTGAGGATCACAACTGCTGCTGCAAATGAAGTAATTGAACGTTGCTGTTGTTAAGACGTGTCGTATTGTTGACATGTAAATTGGCCGTGAGGCTGCGAGCGCAGGATGGCTTGTGTGTTAATTGAATGTGTAATCCATTTGCTGCTTCAGACTGCAGAAATAAAGCTATCTGGCACAACTCCTGCCTCTCAGAGACAGATTACAGCAGAGACTAGCGGAGAAAAGGTCGACTGTCAGAGGAGTAGCAGACGCCCGAGAGAAAAGCTGAAAACAAAACTGTTCACATAGAATAATCCGTTTAGTAAAGCGTGCTAAATATGCTCAGAATGCCATACACAATGCCCATGTTAAAGTTTAATATAAATCTAAAAGGTAACACTTAATTATTAAGGTGACACTTATAACAGTTAATTATGCATGATTACAAACCATTAACACCTTAACTCTATAATAAGTAAGTATTTGAGTCCGTAAATGTAACTACGCCACCTTAAAATGAAAAATGCTGGGTTGTTTTAACTCAATTTTGGGTCAAATATGGACAAACTCAAACATTGGGTTAAAAATGTAATTTAAAAAATGTAACACAATGGCTGGGTTTGTCCATATTTGACCCAAAATTGGGTTAAAACAACCCAGCATTTTTTAGAGTGTAGCCAGCTATAAAAAGTTAATAAAATGCCGATATAATACTAGCCATATTCCTTATTCATGTCAATCGCACTTTGATTTTGTTCTGATTGAGGTGTGAATATGAGTGTTATGAGCTTTAATTTACAGTTATATATGCAATGCTTTTCTATTTTTTCATAACAGTGCTGCTCGTGAGAGTTGTATTTACATAAAACACGCTGCTTTTGATGTCTTAGGCTGCCATCTAGTGTCTCCAGGGGTAAAAGACTTTCAAGTGCTTCCAGAAATGTGAATCGCAGCACAGATAAACACACACACACACATACACACAGATTTAGCCAAAGACACGTCAGTCACGGACAAACCGTCATCGAATATAGATGAAAATCTCCCTCGAGTCATCCATGAAGGACGTCAGTAGCCTGACTTTTAGATCTGAGTGTGGATAAATAGTGAAAGGATGAATAATATCTACGCTGACTTTCACCCTACTGTACTCTGCTCCCACAGCCAGGGTGGGACTGACATTGGTATATGGAAAACAGTTACTTCCCAGTCCACCCAAAATATTTACTGAAACAAAACTGCAACATAGCTCGTTCATGGCATCACAACTGGCCTTCCATGTTTAAACATCAATACTCAACCCTGATCATTTCACATACAAAGAGATAAGCGTGACACGGACGACTTGTAATGTCCTGATGGGCTGTTGGTCATAAAAATTAAATATTATTAGTAGACATAGTGATATATACAATTATTTATGTGTTTTAATCACAGCTGTCTCAATGTAAAGTTAATATATGTTCATCATGTTCAGAGAAATGTATTTTTAATACATATACATTTCTGCTAAATCATCTTTTAGGAGTACACTAGCAAAGTCAATTTTCATTTTACAGTATGGGATTGGCTGTCGTGTCTTTGGTGGGCGTGTTTTTAAATAAAACGCACGTGATCGAACGTCTAAAGTGCATAGAGTGGCGAAGTTACGACGTCACTCTGTAGGCCAAAACGCGGAAGTGAGTTAGCATTGTAGCACTACGGTTCCTTCGCTCTTTTTTGAATGGGTTTTTGCTAAATCGCCTGAAATAAGGTGTATAAAGCCTCTAAATATTTTCACGTTTTGATCTATGACATAGAACACACAGTTATAACCTGCTTGTGTTTTTTTTAAACTTTATTGTGTCTGATTGTGTTTTTTAAAATCTTTATATAGGCTTCAAAATGTATAAATGTTGGATTCACTTGTAAAGATTATCTTGCTAGACAAAACGTGTAAGGGTCACAAACCTTTGTTAAACACAGATCTTATTTTTTTTTGCAATTTTCCAAAAGTCCGTAGGGAGTTGTCCTACAAAGTGACGTCATCACTTCTACAGTTGCAACAACAAAGTCAACCTACAACTGACCACTTGATGGCGCTGTTGTCTATGTCAAATATGCTATTAGATCTCACACATCTGTGCAACTGCAATGGCCAAATTACACTGCTTAAGAAATAATTGTCATCATTTATATAAATAAAAACTCTTATCAAGCAATTATAATGCGCCACACCAGCCCTGTTGCATTGTTAGCCAATCAATAAAAGGCATGCATTTGAAAATATCCCAAGCAGTTTTTGATGGTTTGGATAGAGGTGGAGCAGCATTTATGACTGAGGAGTTTAGTTACACTCCTCCTATGAATGCTTCGACCATATCATCACACAGACTGGGAACGCAACTACTAGACAACTTGTTGGAGAAGCTCAAGTCGATCTGGGACGCTGAGGACGACAGCACAATGCAATTAGTTGATGTGGAGCTAGAGAAACACACGGAGAGCAGGACATCCACACACAGCTCAAAGTTTCTGTCTCACTCTATCGAGGAAATACTGAAAAAACCGTCCAGTTTGACAGTCCGACCTGAAAGAACAGACCTAGACAAGACATCTGGATGCACACAGACCAACATAAAGCCGGACGCTCCTAAAATCAGCCAATGCACAGGTGTCTTTTTTATTGTCAACTGATATCAGGCTTAATAACTTGTTTAACACTTTATTTTGCAGTGTCCTTGTTACATGCATAATTACATGCAACTAACCCTCAACCAAACATCATAACCCATGTTACCCAGTTCTTAATATATAATTAATGACACCTTAAAATAAAGTGTAACCAAGAAAAATAAGTACCGGTAACACTTTATTTTGCAGTGTCCTTGTTATATATACTTATCGTAATAACATTAACATGCAACTACCCCTCAACCAAATCCTAATCCTACTCTATAGTAAGTATGTAGTTGCATAATATTATATATAATTACACTGTAACAACGACACCTTAAAATAAAGTGCAATCAAAAAATATACCATTTCTTATCTTTTTAACCCAATAAGCAATTTGTCTAATACGTTTCTGATGGTGCAGCCCGTGGGTCGGGTCACAGACGGGTGCGGACCACGTTCACAGTGACCCAGCTGGAGGAGCTGGAGAGAGTTTTCCAGGAAACACACTATCCTGACGCACACACCCGAGACCAGGTCGCCTGCCGAGCGCAGCTCTCCGAGGGACGAGTGCAGGTACTATACGCCCTCCCAAACACACTAATCATCCATGCTTTCGTTAAGATATGACTATTACAATATTAAGATTTTTGTAGGCATATACATTATAAAAATGAATATGCTTTATCTAAACAATAGGATTGTGGCAACAGATTACAAGCAATATTATTAATTAAATTGAACAAATTAGAATTGAGTAGTAATTAATCAAATTATTCCTTAAAAGTTAACCATTTAACATGAGTGAAGTTCACACCAAAACAATTAACAAAAATATCTCACTGACAGACAGGCATCAAAGATTAATTAAGAGCTCTTTATTGTATAATGCCAACATTGAAAACACCTGATGTTAACAAGCAGAATCACTGAAGGACAAAATCGTCATTTTAAAATAAACCTAAATAAACACCGATCACCAATGGTGACTTGAATTTATGTTTTACTCATTTTAAATGGTTAACTTTTAAGGAATTCATTTGATTAATTATTACTCAATTCTAATTTTTTTAAATTTACTTAATAATTTTGATTGTAATCTATTGCCACATTTTTATTTTTTTTTTGATTAGATAAAGCATATTCATCTTTACAGTGTAAGGAAGAAATATATCGTTTATTTGCTGTAAATCAACACAAATTTATCTAGCTTTTTGGATTTGTCTAAGTAGTTCTGTGGCGTGAAAAACTAATTTATATTAAAGTAAAAATATTGAGCTATGAATAATATATTATAATATAATATAAAATCTACTATGTATTTGCACCTTTATATAGGCTATATACCATTTAAGTATGTATTTTGTATGAGTCTACATAAAATATTGTATAAATAACACTGCTTATATAATTTCAGCTATAATACAACATAATATACAGTATGGATATTAAGTAGATATGAATAAGTGAATAATGAATAATTTACCATGAATCACATTTGAGCCAGAAACCAATGGTTTTAATGTAAATCAAAATAAATTGTTGACATCAAAATAAATTGTTGACAGACATATATGTCTGTCAACAATTTATTTTGATTTACATTAAAACCATTGGTTTCTGGCTCAAATGTGATTCATGTTAAATTGACTTGAAACAGTTTTCTTTGACTCATTTTGAAATAACATGTTTCAATCAAGTAACCCAATCAAACGGACTTTCACTTCCCATCATGCTTTGCAAAGGGGCTGAAGTGGGAGAGTAAATCTTGAAATAAAGTGTTATTTTATGCATTTTTTGAGAAATTTGTATAAACCTGCTAATTAAATTGCTTTAATAAGCAAATAGTATAACTCTGGATGAAACCAGTATAACTTCTGGACTAATGAAGTGTGTAAAGAAAAGTTATATTTAGTTTGTTGTTATTTAAATGCACAGAAGCATTAAATGGGTGATTCAGTTAAATGGACATCATTGATTCGAGTTAGTTTTACATGGCTGATTCTTTTGGGCTTTACTTGTTTTAATCAAGTGGAAACACTGTCCATGATTGAATCATGTTCAGCCAAAGAGCATTTATTTTAAGAGTGATATTTATTTATCCTATTTGTTTAGATCTGGTTCCAGAACCGACGGGCGAAGTGGAGGCGCAGTGAAGCTAAAGCCGCGCACAGACCGTTAGCAGTGTCGAGAGATGCAAAACACACTCACCGGCACCTCCTGCCTCCTGTCCTCTTTGTTCCGGTAAACTTTCCTTCACATCCATCCACGAGCGGAGGACCTTTGAGCCAAATAACTGATGTCCCAAAAGAGAAAAAGCACAGAAATAACTAACCTTTAACTTGAGTAATAAAGTTAAATTAATAACTTTAATTTAGCTAATATTTTTAATAAAATCACATCTTGGATCACCAGTAATGTATAAGGGTCTTGATGAGTGTCAAATAGTACATTTATTAGATGACGAAACGTTTGCGATATTAAATTTAATATTTAATTCAAAGCCATTTAAATTCCAGTTAATTGCAAAATCATTTGCTTGTGCAAATTTAGCTTCAAATCTAAATAACATCCCACACTGTTTATTAAAAGATGGATTTTAAAGTCGACATGAAATGATAATTCACCATATCTATTTTGGCTTCCACTTTATAAGTGGCTTTATACTATGTACTTACGTTGAAATTAATAATTTGATACAATGGACTTCGTTTTACAATAACGAAAATTGTAAGATTGAAGATTGCAATAACGAAAATTGTTTTACAATATAAGAACATTGTACTCATTTTTCGATGTAGTACTTAAAGCCACTTAATATAAAGTGGGACCCTATTTTGTAAATGCATGTTATATATCCGTGCATTTGTTTCTTTTTTTAAAAAAAACAAATGTTGTAATAAAAACCAGACCTTCTGGTGAAAACGTCAGACTGTTCATCATTCAGGGCGCTTAAACTCCGCCTCTCCACTTGTGAGTGCCACACCCACATCTTAACATCCAATTAGCAACCAATGCACCAAGTCCCCGCCCTACTTTTTTTCCCCTTTCAATAATCCTGTTATACACAAAGGATACATATGGAAAAGATCAGTCGCTATTCAGTTTCATTGCGACTTTACTTTATGCTAAAAATGAATTTGCAAGTAGCTAAAATTTCTGTTTCAAATTGGCTTTTTTCAATTCCAGTGCCGGAGCTTTCACCAGAAGTTCTGGCTGTCGGAGTCAATCTGTCCTCCCATTGGCCCTCCTGAATATCATCGTTCATACTTTTGACCTTACATAGGTCTGCCACCATTCACAAGACATTTCCAGCTTCAGTGTTATGAAGATCAAGCCCTTTTTGGATCTATTCTTTCCTTTTGAATTTGGATTAAAAGCACATTTAATATCTTATCCACACTGGTGTATATATAAGCATGACTGTATGTGTTTTTGTATATAAAATGTATTTTTAAAAAGAAATCATACGTGAAGTGATGAACGCGTGACAAGTTGTAATTCAATTTCCTTATCTCATCACAATAAAACCCTGATAAAACCACTAAGTTAATAATAGGCCTATCATTTGTGACAGAGAGCACTCACCGACTGAACGGAGAAATTTCCAGATGATGAAAGATGAGATCTCATTTCCAGAGGTCTGAAGACGATCAGATTTCATTCCTGAGAAAATGGCAAATGGAAATGATCAGGCTCATACAAGTGAATCAAATATGACGTCTATAATTCAAGTTCACATCCAGTGGCATTATACTCAGCAAATAAAAATATATATTATTATAAATGTAACCTGTGTATACATATATATATATATATATAGAGAGAGAGAGAGAGAGAGAGAGAGAGAATATAGAATATATATATATATATATATATATATATATATTCTATTTTTCCACAGTTCTAAGTTATTGGAAATTATATTGGGGTTATTTCTGAATGATCAGAATGTCCTGTTTTTAAAATGTTATTCTTTCTTGGATATTTGAACGTTATATAAACATTCCACTTTAGAATGTTACAAACATTATGGGAACGTTACATTCAAATGTTCTCGGAATGTTGTAACATTTAAAAACATTAGAACATCCAACTGAAAAACGTTCCATGAACAACGTATAAATAACGCTTTTAAAGATGAACAAACATTCTATTAACGCCACTGGAAGAATGTTTGTGTTGTTTAATTAAACAACTTAAATATATATTTAATTAATAGTTCATGACAAGTGTTCTATTAAACAGCATCATGATGTTATCTTCGCCCTCCGAGAGATAAACTGTAAACTTGAATGGATATGGTGCCATAAATGAATTTTGTTGTCGAAATGTCTAATTATCGCTGAATTGGTTTATTGTCTCTTAAACCATAAAGTTGGGCCTTATCTTAATTTGACTGAGTTCGCAGGCAGGTCAGGATGGGTTGAGAGGGCGAACACAAGGGTGACTGCAGGGTGAACGCTGAAGGGAAACACACCACAGATAACAGCAAACAAGCTGAACAAAAATCAAACCCGAGCCTCGAGTAATCTCAGGGCGACTGATTCTTAATGAGTTTGAAGAATAGAATTCACAAAATATTGATGTTTAGATGTTAGAAATTAACATACAAAACCACTCCTATAGTGTACACAAATGTCTAGTGCAGCGGTTCTCAAACTGGGGGCCGTGGCCCCCTGGGGGGCCACTAGATGGCTCTAGGGGGGCCGCAAAGAAATTCTAGAATATGAAATTATTTAAAAAAATTATTTTACCTGTATGTAAGTTTGGATTGTCTTATGTGAAATCTGCATTGCATGATTTCTTTTATATTGTAAAACTTGTATAAAATTGTATGTCTTCTATATTGAAAAAGTATTTCTTTAAGTAGAGTAGAATTTTTTTTTGTTTCTTGCTGAAAAAACAGATTACTGTTCAAACTTGAGCCACTGTCATTTACTACCTTAAAATGTAAGAAGTTTAATGCACTTTTTTTACAATCAGCAAATTAATTTTTCAGTGTTTATCTTTTACTATGAACATCACAAATGTTCAGTATTCAATACTTTTGTTGCACTTTTCAGACAATATTACTGTTAACTGTCAAAACCATTTTTATAAAAAAAATGTTATATTTAATGAAATGTACAATTTAACTAATTTTGTATATTCAAAGACATAAAGCTAAAAACAGAACTGTTGTTCCAGCATTGTACAAATTCATTTGTTTTTGGTACAATCTAAAATTTGTAAGTAAAATTGTACGTTTGAGGATGTTTTCGTTATAAGTTTTCTTTTGGGGGGCCACAAAAGGATTCACCCTACACAAGGGGGCCTCCTCCTGAAAAAGTTTGAGAACCACTGGTCTAGTGTCTGACATACAGCTCCTGTGTGGTACTTTCATATTAAGAATGCTGTTTGCCATTACTTTGTTTCTTGAAAAGACAAGAAATTTGCATTCTGGATATGAATACATTTGTGTAGTGCATATATAAACAAATGTGTCCAGTGGAATAATGAACTCAAGCTCAACCATGCCTCATAAAATTGTAAAATACATGTACCTTCTTATTGGACTTTGAGATGGATGTAATTTGTGTGCTATGATTTACGACATGTTGATTCATGTTGCGTATAATCTGTCTGAGCTGGAATATTTTCTGTATTAATAACTTAGACGTGTTATGGAAGCTTGTTTCTGCCCTGGAAATAAGAAATAAGGTAATTTCAACTTTTTACTCACAATTCAGACTTTTTTCAGTCACAATTGTGAGGGAAAAATCCAAAACAAAGCTTCTAAAACATGTCTTTTCATAGGCTACATTATGTGACATTTGTGGGAGTCTTATTGTAAAGATGACGTTTCAATAATTTAATACAAAAATGTTAAAACATCCCTACTACCTGAGAAACACTGAAGAGAAATCAGTTTCTGATATAAGGAGGCGAGCACATAAGCCTTTTTAAAACTGACTCTGACTGTCAATCACTTTGTGTGTTAAATCTTGTACAATTTGATTGGTTTCCCAAAAAAAAAAAAAAAACCAAAAAAAACAACAAATGATTCAAAAGAATGATTAATTTGTGAATCGGAAATCATTAGAGTAAAATATTGGCAAAATCAGGGAAAATATGGGTGCGTCTCAATCTGCTCGTGTAGTTACAATGTATAATCTAGCTATATAGTCATAGTAGTCATAGTGTATACAAATCTGGGCACTGGTAAGGAATCAGTAAAAATACTGTGAAATTTATGTACAACTGATTTACGCTCAAAGACTGGAGAATACCCATAATGCACTGTGAGAATTGAGCACCAAATGAATTCCTGCGTCTCACCAGAAGATCATCCATTCATCCATTTTCCAAACCACAGGTCTAAATTTCTTCTCTTTTAATAAAGAAATAAATTTCTTTTAAATCGATTATCAAATTGTTCAACTAAAAATGTATTATTTCCATTACAGCTCAAGATAAATATCTTTTCATCATCGATTCTCCCTGGTTTTTGCCGTGCATTGTGGGATTTTTCGGAGAGAAAAGGTTTTCAGGTTTTATCAATGGGCTTTATGCACAGCTGCACTACTTCCTGAACTCAAGCCAGCTCCTTGTTTCCTGTCTGCCACTATTGGCCGAATTTATTAATTCAGGTGTGCCTGACCTCAGTAGTCATGGCAACAATAATCAGACACACCTGAATTAATCAAGTTTGGCCAATAATGGCAGACAGGAAACAAGGAGCTGGCTTAAGTTCAGGAAGTAGTGCAGCTGTGCTTAAAGCCCATACTCAAGTTAACTGGCTCAAAAATAGTCCAGGAACCACGGATTCGTGTCCTTTCGTTCACGACTTTCTCTGGAGGCATTGCACCATCACACACTCGTTTATTTTTACTGCTGTAGCCTTACCTTGACATCCTTATTCTACCAAATGTTCAACTTTTCACCTTCGTGTTTATCTGTGTTTACAGCCTCTGAGCAATGACGTGAAATCAAGACTATCTCGGTCTTATCAGCGCACTTCTGACTACGGCAGAAACCCCGCTATTTAATTGGTCAATAGAGGATTAATCAATATTTCCTGACTGATACACTGATGTTTGATCAGGTATTTCTGTGGAGAGAAAAAAAAAAACGTTACCATGGTGAACAGTGATCAATAATACCTGCATATGTGAATGGCTATCAATGTTTAGGAGACGTCTGCCCTCTTGTGACTTAGAGACTTTACTCTTAAGATAAATCAAAAACAAATAAACTTACGGCAAACGATGAGTTTATGAATATTAATGACGTTATGTGACATTTCCAACTATGCCTATACCTGGTTGGCTAAAAGGCATATGAATATTAAAATAAGGGTGCTGGCGATCTCAACAGATGTTTTTCACAGACTGTGATGACGCTTTTTTAAATAGGCTATTATTAGTTATATACAAGTTGTTGTTATTATTATTTTAAATGCGTACATTCATAACACACTTGGTGTTTCTTCTCTCTTCTGACTGTCGCTATCAATCTCTCTCTCTATTTTTGTCCTCTTTTTTTAAAGTTGTGAAAACACTGTTGTGGATTTTTTCTTCTCCTGTTTAAGCAAATGGGAACACACACACACACACACACACACACACAAAAATATTTAGGTAAGTAGTCTCTCATTTACCACTAACTTTACCAACTATGACGAATTCCGCTTCTGAGAAACATGGAAATGTGAAAATGGCGGCTGAAGCTTATGAATATGCACATTCGTTGGAATATTAAGAGACCTCAGTTTATTAAAGAAGAATGAAAAGACCCGTCCTTAATTGTCTTTTATGATTATTAGTCACTTTAATGATACGTGCCTTGCTTAATACTTGTTTATTGTATTTATAAATCCAATTAGATGTAGGCTACATTTTGATATTTTGCTCTTGGGTGTTCAACGTTTTTTTGTTTTTTTTTAAGCTTATGAATATGCATGACGTCACGGGACTGGGCGCTCCCGGAAGCAACATCGCGAAGGGCTGCAGCAAGATGGACTGACGTCACAGCTGGAGGAGAGCTAAAGTGAGTTGAGCCACTTTTCTCTCCATCCTAGTGATGATGGCGTCCCAACACCCATGATCAAGCAGAAAAAGAGGAGGAAGAAAGAAAGGAAGAAAGAAAGCCCCCTTTTTTGTGATCGCGATGTTTGATTTTCACTCGAAATGATTTAGGGTTACATTCATTCTTTTGTTGATAATATGTCCGTATCATTGACTTTGTATTGGAGGTTCGGGTAAGGCGCATCCATCCATCCGTTTATCCATCCATCCACCCAGCGCAGTGGAGGGCACGGGCCGAGCCGATGGCTGCCGGGGGAGGCGGAGGGGGGTGCGGGGAGTCGGTGGATCATTACCGGGCGGAGGTGGAGCGTCTGACGCGCGAGCTTGCGGAGGCGAACCGGGAGAAGGTCCGGGCGGCGGAGTGCGGGCTCGCGGTGCTGGAGGAGAACCAGACCCTCAAACAACAGTATGCGGATCTGGAGACCGAGCAGGAGTCCCTCAGACTGGAGCTGGAGCATCTGCAGGAGGTAGCCTATACACACGCCGCTTTCTCCTCTTATTCTGCTGCACTCATTCACGGTACAGGCGCCTCTTTAAACAACAGGCCGGGAGTGTGTGATGTGTTTTACACCAGAACGGAACAGAATATAAGAGAACAACTATTCCAAGTAGAATAGAATATTGCCAAAACTCACTAAGGTGATACATTGCCAAATGTTGTCATGCTATAGACTATAATAGAATATTTCTAAAATTTAGTAAGAACAGGGATAATATAAATGTGTTATAGACCAGAACAGAATTTAATAGAATAATACAACTGAGAACAATAAAGTAGAATAGAATATTGCCAAGAAATGTCATAGAATATTATATTATATTTCTACAGAACAGGGATAGCATAAATGTGTTATAGAACCGAACAGAATTTTAAATGATAATACAACTGAGAGCAACAAAGTAGAATAGAATATTGCTAAAACTCATGTCATGAAATGGAATAGAAGATTGCCAAGAAATGTTATGTTATAGAATAAAATAGAATATTTACAAAAATCAATAAGACATACAAATAGTATCACATACAAACTTTTATGTTAGATTGATCGCGATTAATAAATAGTTCAGGACTATTTTTTTGCAACGTTTAGTTGTAATGATCTACTTTTTCCCGTTTGAATTCTCATCAGCGATCGTAAAAGATTTGAGTAAGCAAGAGATTTAGTTGTACAGCAGATGTAAACATGAGTGTTTCAGATTCGCTGATGAGTCGCACACTAAATCACGTTCTCGACTGGTGCATAAGGACATTCATTTTCATCCCATATCGCTTCCTCGTCTATGTTCCCCCAGCCAGTTTATTAGTAGATGTATAGCGTATACTCTTGCTGACTGCAGTGGACTGCGCTGAAGGTTAGCACAGGGTGACGACTGCCAGCAAACACACACTCACGGATAATAAGATTGACAGAGACGGTCTGCTTCAGGAGTCCTCCATATGCACTTGAATACAAAGACTGTCATTGAGATCCCCAGAAAACTTGAAAATGTGTTTTTTGTGTGTGTTGGAGGTGATATAGATGGCTTTACTTTTGAATTGGCCGTTTCAGTTCTCCATTAAACCTCAATGAACTGTATTGATTGTTGTTTAACAGATCAGAGGTCTACGCTGGAATAATTGGTCACACACATTTGGCATTTAGTGGTGTTCTTCCGTGTCATCTATATGATAATGTGCCAGAGTTGTGAGCACTGGGAGAAAGGCCTTTGATAAACCCTCTCCTGTGGCCTCATGGGATAGTAACGTGTCCATCAAATGCACGCTTCAGAATCTCACCGGAAGAAGCCTAGTATTTCATCCGGGTACTGTTTACCCACTGTTTTTCACATACGAGGTATTCAGACATATTACTCAGTTTTTCGCATCCATAGAAGGGAAGCGTTACATTTTTAGACACAGCATATATTTTTTAAATTCTTTTCAGTATTTTAAGTAGAAGTAAATTGTAAGTACGCATTTAAATTAGGGCTGTGCAAAGATTAATTGCGATTAATCACATCCAAAATAAAACTTTGTGTTTACCTAATATATGTGAGTGTGCTGTGTATAATTATTATATATGCATATGCATGCATGTATATACTGTATACATGCATGCATGCATATGTATTTATATGTACAAAATAATAAATAAATATCTAAATAAATATTTTATATATGAATAACACATTTTTTATTATATATTTAAGAAAATGTGTTATTCATATATAAAATATGTATATTTATATATAATATTGATTATGTATTTGTATAAATTATGTACGTGCAAATAATTCTTAAATATATACGTTATTCATATATAAATTATATATATACATATATATATAGATTATGTATTTGTAAAGATTATGTACATGCAAATAATTCTTAAATATACATACATGCATGCATATGTATTATATATACAAAATAATAAATAAATACATATTTTATATATGAATTAAACATTTTATATAAAAATTTATTTTTTATAATTCATATAGAAAATATTTATATTTATATATAATATTGATTATGTATTTGCATAGATTATGTACGTGCAAATAATTCTTAAATATGCATGCATATGTATTTATAAATACAAAATAATTATACACAGCACATGCACATGTATTATGTAAACACAAACTTTTATTTTGGATGTGATAAATCACAATTAATCTTTGCACAGCCCTTATTTAAACGAATTATCAACATTTCTCTCCCTTTATCCATCTTGAATGGATTGCAAGTACACACACACACACACACACACACACACACACACATACATAAGTCTGCTTGTGGTGCCTTAAAATACCGCCTCAAAAATAGCAGCTCATGTTTAGATTTTTTATTGTCATTATTCCAGATATAATTTCTTGTAATATGCATTTTATTGGTAATTATCTGTCTTTCCCGGTGTATGAAATAGTAATGGTAATCGGAGGCATACGTATGAAGATGGCATCTGCTGATATATTATTCATAAATGTCTATTTCTGACATTCAAGACTCCCCATCGCCCTGCTAAGATTGGCTGCCACTGTAACATGAAACTGGGGAATAGCAAAAATATAACTATAAACAAAATTATTTTGTGATATAAGAGGAGATATATAACAGCAATCACATAAAAAAAGTTAGTTAACACTTTATTTTCAGGTGATGCAGTTACGTTACTACGTTTACTATAATTATAACAGTAAATTAAGCATAATTACAAGTAACCCTAAACACTAACTCTATGTTGTTAATTCTCAGTACTTATTTGAGTAAGTAATGCAATTACGTCACCTTAAAATAAAGTGTAACCAATACAGTTTGGCTTTTTGTTTTTGCAAAAACTTGTTTCCCAAAGTCTTTGTTTTTTGTTTCCGTGGCAAAGCCACACACGCGTGATCTGAGAAGCGTCCGGGAGCCAAACGAGACCGTCCCAAGAATTCCCATTACAATCCGCCATTCATTACAATCACTGCTATTACACTGCACAAGTATTTAAACGCTGTTTTATAGTTGTTTACTTGAATTCCTCTGCCTTTATCAATCACTCAGAGCGAATCTCCTGCAGTCTTTCTTAATAAACAAACAAAATTGACCGTTTTTTGGCCGATTCCCGTACCCTGCATGTGCAAAATTGGCAGAATGTATCAGTTTCTGTTGTGGCTTGTAATCTGCCAATTAAAGCACAACAGTTATTCCTTAAATATCACAAATACAAGCAAACCCGACTAGTCTGGTGTCGTCTCAATCTCAGATATAAAGCAGAGAGTTTTTCACCCCGACTGAGAGTGTAAGAAGTCTTGTGAAGGCTTTGAGGGTTGAGTCTGCTGCTTAGGGATATTTGAGGCTGCGTTCAGCTGTGATTGCATTTTATTTATTAATATTAGAACGAGTTTTAATATTAGAAGTGTGATTGCTGTAATGGCTTATATTATCAAGGTAACGGTACAATGTTTTCTCATTTGCTGTCGATGAGATGCTTGGGCTCATAGACCTGCATTTGCCAAGTGCTGATTGGTGGTAATATGCTTTAAAGGATTAGTTCACCTCAAAATGAATGAAAATTTCCTGATAATTTACTCACACCAATGCCAATTAAGATGTTCATGACTTTTTTTCTTCAGTGGAAAAGAAATTACGTTTTTTGAGGAAAACAGTTCAGGATTTTTCTCCACACAATAGACTTCAACTGTAACTAGCATGTTGAAGTCTGAATCAATGCAGTTTCAAAGGTTTTGAGGAGCTTCACACAGATGCCAGAATACGAACCCAAAACTAGGGGTTAAGTGTCTTTCTCAGGGACACATTGGTGTCTCACAGTGGATTCGAACCGGGGTCTCTCACACCAAAGGCATGTGTCATCACCACCTCTTTATAACAAAGACTTCTGCTTTATCTTTTGAAATAATCTCTTCGGAGTTCATGCTGAGTTCCTGAAGTGCCCGGGCCGGAGCTTGGAGACATGTCTGCTCCGAGTTATGAATTATGGATCGGACGGATTCAGGCACTTAGAGGGAAAACACGTGAACGTCAAGCCGGATAATATGCTGAGAGAAACATCCGCTGCATAATTCACATGATAACACTTCCCGGTTGAATATGACATGCCCATATTTAACCTCAGAATCATAAAGAATTTTTGTTTTTAATAACTTGCTTAAAGAAAATGAAGCCTATTTAAGGAATTGTGACTATTTTCATGACGATTATACTCTCCAAATGCATCCAGGCATTTTACATTTAAGTTTTTATTGTTGTTGTAAATTCTCTTCATTCTCAAAAGGTGTCAATACTGTTATGTTTATGTTAATATATATTTTTTTAATATTTGTTAAATATGCTTACGCTTCAGTATACAGTATAGTATAGAGTATACAGCATTATATTTCATCAAAATCTAATTAATTTAGTTTATTTTTTTAATATTTTTTTTTCAGGATAAATTATATTGTAACTAACAAACATGGTTTTATTAGCCATAACTACTTATTTTATTGGCTCTATCTGATTCATATGTGATTTGTTGACTAATGGTAAACCCCAGAATGTTGATGCTAGATTATAAAAGAGATGGGGCGTGTATGATAATATATTTCAAATATAAATATATATACCAGTGCTGATCATATAATTACACACACACACACACACACACACACATATATATATATATATATATATATATATATCAAGACAAACTTCCATGCACACATTCACAAATGCAGGATAGGGCAAAGCTGTCAGAATGCAGATGACACTAGCAATAGGATTAACGATTATTATTTTGCATTATGCAACAAAAATCACCATGTCAGACATGGAGGCGTCAGCTCTTTCTCTCACACACACTGTGCATCATACATATCTCACAATGTCCCTGTTTCAGGAGTAATCTGATTCAGACTTTGAGGTGTTTTTGAGCTCTGCTGCAGAGCGGGTCACATATAAAGGTTCACTGCGGCCCGCGGGCCTTTACATCGATCCGTGTGTCTGTGTGGACCTCTTTCCAGAACATTATAAGGCTCAGCTTACCGTCTCTCACATGAGCTGCTGTAAAACTGACTGTTGGATACTGTAGATAGATAGATAGATAGATAGATAGATAGATAGATAGATAGATAGATAGATAGATAGATAGATAGATAGATAGAGCGCTGTGGTAGTGAGATCTGTGTGAGGGGTGTGTCTGTCTGAACAGAAGGAGAGAGAGAGAGAGAGACAAAGAGGGAGGGCTGGTGTGAAAGCTAGCTTTGTCTTTGTGTGAAAGAGAATCTCCTGGGTGATTTCCACAGTCCATGTGTGTATTTTCTATGTGTGTGTGTGTAGGAGTGCATCTCTGTGCGCGTTTGCAGTAAGACGTTTAGTGATTTCCACAGTCCATGTGTGTATTTTGTGTTTGTGTTTGAGTGTGTTCGTGTGTGTGTAGTAGTGAGTCTCTGTTGCGCGTGAGTGTATTTGTGTGTGTGCATCTGTCTGCATCTGTGTGTGTTTGAGGTACTTACGGGAGGGTGGGGGGTGGGGGGGGGGATAATGACATCATGCTTGTAAAAACAAATTCAAATTATATTTAAATATAAGTAATATATCGGTATATCGGTTGCGAATATGCGACAAATACGATAGGCTACTAATAATATTATTATTTATAAATGTATAAATAAACTAGTTTAAATGTACAGTTTGGTGTTGTTTTGTTTTTAAAAGATATCCTAATACAATAAATGCATTAATCTCTCAATTTGTATTTATGATTAAAGATGTATAGTTTGGAATCTAGCAGTCAAAATGACTAAATTCACAAAAGATTTACATGTTTTTAATGATTGTTTTCATTCGTTTGGGAAAATCTGATTCTAAAAGTATAATAACTAGAATCAGAGGTTTGTTCAAACGGTTTGAGCATTAGTAATAGTGATGCTTGACTACTTCAAGAGTTCAAGCGCAATAATTCTGATCTCACACTAGTGTAAAAACAGAGAGTTTTCCCAGCACAGCAGGACTCACTGACCATGAGAGAGAGTTTGATTGAATTTCCAGCTTAATGGAAAAGCCCAGCGGCGTCTGTTTTTCAGGGGTCCATCCGTGCAGGAAGAACACACTTCCCTCCGAACACACAAGACTCATTCGGCTCTCTCCATTATAGTGAGCGACTTAAAGGAGTAGTTCACTTTTCAAAAAACTTTTGCTGATAATTTCCTCACCCCCAAATCATCCAAGATGTCCATGTCTTTCTTTCTTCAGTGGAAAAGAAATTAAGGTTTTTGATGAAAACATTCCAGGATTTTTCTCCATATAATGGACTTCAATGGGAACCAAACGGTTCAAGGTCCAAATGAGAGTTTCAGTGCAAACTATGCCTCCTATCACACATGCAATTAACCGTTTGTTATTGAGGCTGTCCCATAATGCACTGCTCCATAAGTCTGTTATTTCTTCTCTCATCCCTCATACCTGGAGCGTTGAGCTCCTATAGACCTCCCAATTGATTTTTCACACTTGAGTTTCTGCTTCTCTTGGCTGAGCACTGCATTGATTTTCTGGGTGTCTTATGCGAGATCACCATTGTCATCTATTCCACTCACGCCTTCCAGATTACAGCCAATATTGCCTGAACTTCACCTCACATTACGAGGTCACAGATTACATTAAACCCTGGGTTGTTAACTAATACTCTTCAAATGTTGAATGGAAGTGTTAAATGAAAAAAAAAACTTAGTCTAAATGAAAATTAGAATAAGTTTAATAAAAATACTAATTGGAAATAAATTATAACTTTGACTGAAATCAAATTAATTAAACCTAAATACTAATATTTTTAAAAAATAAGAATAAAATTACAAAATTTTAATGACTTAATTTGAAATTATGTTAACTAACTAAAAAATGATTATAATAGTAATAGTGAAATAGCATTGATTAAACCCTGACATATTCATTTGCCTGTGTTGTAACTGCTGTATTTTTGCTTTCAGATCTACTGAAAGTAAGATCTACTTTCTAAGTAAGGAAACTTTGAATTTGGACCTTGTCTATCTAAAGTATATGCTATAAGTAGAAGAGGTTTCCAACACACGTAGAGTAGACCAATCTCAACAGACTGGGCCATCTGACCAATCAGAGAAGAGTTGACCAGACCAATCATAACAGACTGGGTCATCTGACCAATCACAACAGACTGGGTCATCTGACCAATCAGAGCAGAGTAGACCAATCACAAAAGACTGGGTCATCTGACCAATCAGAGCAGAGTAGACCAATCACAAAAGACTGGGTCATCTGACCAATCACAACAGACTGGGTCATCTGACCAATCAGAGCAGAGTAGACCAATCACAAAAGACTGGGTCATCTGACCAATCACAACAGACTGGGTCATCTGACCAATCAGAGCAGAGTAGACCAATCACAAAAGACTGGGTCATCTGACCAATCAGAGCAGAGTAGACCAATCATAACAGACTGGGTCATCTGACCAATCAGAGCAGAGTAGACCAATCACAAAAGACTGGGTCATCTGACCAATCACAACAGACTGGGTCATCTGACCAATCAGAGCAGAGTAGACCAATCACAAAAGACTGGGTCATCTGACCAATCAGAGCAGAGTCGACCAATCACAACAGACTGGGTCATCTGACCAATCAGGGCAGAGTAGACCAATCACAACAGACTGGGTCATCTGACCAATCACAACAGATTGGGTCATCTGACCAATCACAACAGACTGGGTCATCTGACCAATCAGAGCAGAGTAGACCAATCATAACAGACAGGGCCATCTGACCAATCACAACAGACTGGGTCATCTGGCCAATCAGAGCAGATAAGGCTCTCGGAAAGGCGGGGTTTAGAGACAACGAATCCTTTATCAAGCCATTTCAGAAACTGTGAGAAAAGAGGTGATGCTGCAATGTATATTATGAGAAATTAAAAATATATATATTGCACAGTAAAACCTATTGTTGGAGACTCCAAAACAAAATTAGGAACCTTTAAAATATCATAATAGCTTGTCTTCTCTGTCGTCCTCAGGCCTTCAGCCAGGCGTACACCACTCAAAGGAAGGTGGCTGAAGATGGGGAGACCAACGAGGAGACGTTGCTGCAGGAGTCGGCCACTAAGGAGGCGTATTACATGGGCCGCCTGCTGGAGCAGCAAGCCGAGCTGAAGAGCAGCAGATCACAGGCGTCCTGCACACAGGCCGAGAACGACAGACTCGGATCCATCCTACAGGACCTCAGAGAGGTCAGAAACCTGTGAAGGGGTTTGGGTTTGGCATTGCAGTGTTTCCCTGTGAATGTGTGCTCACGGTTTTGACGGGTGTGCCTTTTTTAAAGAGACAGTACACCCAAAAATGAAAATTAGCCCATGATTTACTCGCTTAGGTGTATATGACGTTCTTCTTTCAGACGAATACAATGGGAGTTATATTAATAAATGTCCTGGCTCTTGTATCGGCTGTAGTCCATAAAAGAGCATCCATCCATGATAAAAGTGCTTCACACGGCTCTGGCGGGTTAATAAAGGCCATTCTGAAGCGAAAAATATGAAAAATATTCATATTTAAAACTTTATCAACTAAAATAACTAGCTTCAGGGCAGGCAGACGGCCATACGCATCAATTTACGGCCAAAGAGTAGCACTTTTTTACACTTTTGGCGTAATTTGACTTGCGTAGCCCGTCACCTAGTTATTTTAGTTGATAAAGTTTTAAATATGGATATTTTTCATACACGAATGCATCGCTTCGCTTCAGAATTGCCTTTATTAACACACCAGAGCCGCGTGGAGCACTTTTATCATGGATGGATGCTCTTTGATGGACTACAGCCGATCACTGCCATTATAAAGCTTGGAAGAGCCAGGACATTTTTTAATATAACTCCGATTGTATTCGTCTGAAAGAAGAAAGTCAAACACACCTAGGATGGCTTGAGGGTGAGCAAATCATGGGCTACTTTTAATTTTTGGGTGAACTGTCCCTTTAAATGGTCTCTCTTTCCCTGTTTCCGTGTCTTTGTCTCTCAGAGTTATGAGATGTTAGATCTGCAGAGAAGCCGGATGAGAGAGGAGATCAGAGAGTATAAATTCAGAGAGGCCCGATTACTGCAAGACTACACCGAACTAGAGGAAGAGAACATCTCGCTGCAGAAACTGGTATCCACGCTGAAGCAGAACCAGGTAAACACACACACAATCACTCCCTTCACACTGACACGGTTCTAATACCCAATCTAGAACCATTGGGCGCATTTCAACAGTGGGTTCAAGGGGCAGAATTTGTTTTCTTATGTTCTCAGAATGAAAACGCAATAATGCAAGACGATAATGTCATCACCAAACACTAAAAACAAAACTAATTGATTCAAAACTAGATGCTTTCATTATATGCATTCAGTCGACAGACTCAATGTTAGTATTTTTGTTGTTGCACAGCTACTTAATTTTCCACATCCATCTGAAATACATTAACACACACAGTCAAACCAAAATGTATTCAGACACTCGCTATCCTAAAATAAATTAACTATAGTGTCTTGCATCTACTTGTAAAAATGATATATGGTGTCTGAATAATTTTTGGCTTGACTATATTAATATATTAAAACCAGATTATGTAGGAGGAACAGTCTCAGTCCATTTCCAGAATCAATGCAAATGGTTATTCTTCATTCTTTCAGGTGGAGTATGAAGGCCTGAAGCATGAAATCAAAGTTCTGGAGGAGGAGACAGCCCTGCTTAACAGCCAATTAGAAGATGCCCTGCGCCTGAAGGACATCTCTGACAGCCAATTGGAGGAGGCTTTGGATGCTCTGAAAAGTGAGCGAGAACAGAAGAACATTTTGCGCAAGGAATTAGCACAACATCTAACCGTGTGCGACGGGGCTTTCAGCTCAGGCTGCGCTCATCTGATCGCCTTCAGCTCGGCGCCACCTAGTGGCAGTGCTACCCCGACAGCCGCCACATCGCCCAGCAGTGAAGACGGGGGAAAGTGCAACGGGCTTCTGGTCCAGGGCGCTGCGGGTTCGGCGCTGAACCGACTGAACGGAGATTTCAGGCCTTCGGGTTTGAGGAAGAGTGAAATTTTGACCCCTGACCTCTTCAGTGAGCTCAATGGCCCTGAGATCCTGAAACTCAGACAGCAGGTTCAGCAGGTCAGTGTGAACCTAACATAACAGTAGAAATATTTCTATTAGCATACATTTATAAAGCTTTATGTTGCCGATTTACCTCTTTAATAATTCTTTTATATACGCTACCTGTCAAAAAAGATTTTTAAAGAGGTCTCTTCACCAAGTCTGCATTTATTTGATCAAAAATACAGTAAAAACAGTGAAATATTATAACAATTTAAAGCAACGTTTTTTTTTTTTTTATTGTAACATATTTTAAAATGTAATTTATTCCTGTGATCAAAGCTGAATTTTCAGCATCATTACTCAAGTCACATGATCCTTCAGAAATCACTCTAATATGATGATTTGATAAAAAGAAAAAAACGTTTATTATTATTATCAATGTTGAAACAGTTTCTTTTAGAAAGTTCTAAAGAACAGCATTTATTTGAAATAGAATCTCTTGTAACTTTATAAATGTCTTTACTGTAACTTTTAAATCAATTTAATTCATCCTTAAAGAATACAAGTATTGATTTATTTTATTTCTCTCATTGATAATAATAATGAGAAATATTTCTTGGGCATCAAATCTGCATATTAGAGTGATTTCTGAAGGATCATGTGACACTGAAGACTGCTGTAAAGTAATAGCTTTGATCACAGGAATAAATTACACTTTGCTATATATTTACATAGAAAAAAAGCTGTTTTAAATTGTAATAATATTTCACAATATTACTTTTTTTTAATCAAACAAGAGACTTCTTTTAAAAACATTAAAACCAATCCAAAACCTTTGACTGGTAGTTTATGTCTGATTATATGTTAAAATCATGTTCCTAAATAGTGGGACACGACTGCTGCATTGGTTTAGGCGTTGTTCTGTTTACAAAGGGATGCTGCAGTGTCGTGGGATGAAATATGAGACCACCATATGCACTAATGGGCCATGCTACTGGCTTATTTATATCCTTCCCATCACAAGAGTCACTGTTCTCATAGTGCAAGTTCATTTGAGTCATATACATACTGTATGAACTTTGCATCCATGTTAAACATTGACTATGTATTAACCGTGGATGTGACAAATGGCCATAGGGAAAACTTTCTAGTGTAAATATCATTATTCCAGTAGATAATAAACAGAAAAGGCTTTCCTGAGACATAGACCCCAGTAAACTTGTTTCAGAAGAGCTCTCAATATGTGCTCAGATATGTCCTGGTAATTCTCAATCAAAAGCATTTTTTTTCCAAGATCAAACTATTCAAGCCCTGCTGGGAAGTTTGTATTTACGACATCAGGTGTGTTAAAATCACTTAAGTAAGAGCAAGATGCCGACGTACCCTTTCTGCAATAAATACAGAGTTATTAATATAATTAATATATATATATAGCTATTAAAATATATTGACATCCCATACATGAGATAAGATAAGGGCTTAAGTAGATGTTGAAATCACAAATGAGTCTAGTTATGAGTCTATTAATCTCATTATTAAATGAGTCTAGACACATTTAACAATACAAGAACACAAAAGTGTGCATATATCTGTGCGTGCTAACATAATGCAACATAATGTGTTGTATCCTGTAGAGTTCACTCTTAGAAGAAAAGGTTCTATCAGCGCTACGTATTTGGAACCCCTAAAAGGCTCTATACACTCTTAAAAAAGGGTTCCTCTGGGTTCTATATAGAACCCTGGGGTTCCATACTTGGCCAATAGAACCTTTTACCAAAAAAATGGTTCTATATAGAACCATTTTGGAGTTCCATATATGAAGCGGGGGATGGAACCATTTCTGGTTCTAAATAGAACCATTTCTTCTAAGAGTGTTGAATCAGGTGTGTTAGATTAGCGAGACATCCAAAATGTACAGTGGTTCCCAGGACAGGTTTGAGAAGCTCGGATTTAGACCAGGACTAACCAGTGTAAACCAGTCTGACCAGTAGGTACATTTATGTTCCGCAGGTGGAACGGGAAAAAGCATCTTTGCTCACCAACTTGCAAGAATCACAGGCTTTGCTCCGCCACACGCAGGGGGCGCTAACAGAGCAGCACGAGAGGGCCAGCCGCTTGGCCGAGCGCTTTCGGAAACTTCGCTGCCGCAAGGAAAACAAGGAGGAAAAGGAGGACGAAGAAGAAGGGACACCGTGCGTCTCTGACGGCCAGGAGGGCCCGAGTCTCGAGCTGCTGCAGTGTAAGTACAGGGTGGCCGTGACGGAGGTGGTCGGACTGAAGGCGGAGCTTAAAGAGGTGAAGGATAGATATAACGAGTGCGTGGAGGCGGGGGCGCGAGCCAAGGAACAGGGGAAGGCTCAACTTCAGGCGCTCGAGATGCAAGTGGTGAAGCTTGAGCGCAGTTGCAGGGAAGGCCGGGAGAAGTCGGTGAATCTTGAACGCGAGCTGCAGGCAGCCAATAACACGGCGTTAGAGACGCATGGGATTCTGGGAACCGCCCAAGATGAGCTGGCGACATTCAGCGAGGAGTTAGCGCAACTTTACTACCACGTCTGCCTGTGCAACAACGAGACACCCAACCGCGTTACGCTGGACTACTACCGGCAGGGCAGGACCCCGACGCGCATTTCCACCGCTGGCCTCAAGGGGCAGGACGACCACCGGGTGCTTTTGACCCCGCGACTCGCACGCCGCTTAGCGGCGATTAATGCTGCAACGTCCGCAGAGTCGCGTAGCCCGTCTGACTCGCCATCCAAAGAACCTCTCACTGCTGAGCAGAGCCCGGTCCGCACGCCATTGGGTTCGCCCGTCGTTAGTGCCTCTTCCTCGTCATCATCCTCATCCCCGGCGCCCGAGTCGTCCACGGGATCCGATCTCCGCCGCGAACCCACCAACATCCACCATCTTAACGCCATCATCCGCGATCAGATCAAGCACTTGCAGAAGGCGGTGGATCGCTCGCTCATGCTGTCCCGCCAGAGAGCGGCCGCTAGTGAACTCGCCCCGCTAATGGATAAGGACAAAGAGGCTTGCATGGAGGAGATTCTCAAACTCAAGTCGCTCCTGAGCACAAAGAGGGAGCAGATCGCAACCTTGCGTCTTGTGCTGAAAGCCAACAAACAGGTAGGCTAATGAGCTCTGTTTATTACCCTGCATCCTATTGATTGCCGTGAGGCCTGAGAGTATTGAACCATGGGAGTCCTTACATTGACTGAGATTTGCTTTGTTTCTTATTAAAACTGCTACATTTCTTGCTTACATTTCAGCTGCAGTGGTCTTGCTTATCAAGATTTGTAGCTATTGGCGTAAAATCTGGTCCACTTTGCAGCTTATTCTAGCCATTAATGTTGCTGTGTGGCTTCTGCGCTTCTTTTTAAAACCGTTGTGTTCCCACATGGGTCGCTATCTTCCCACTTTGCAACTTACCCCAGCCAAATATTCACTTAGGCCCTATTCGGATGGGATTTAATATTAATATTAATGGCCAATAGTAATGAATATTAATGGAAAATATAAATTAATTTGCAAGAGATAAGAGATCTTAGTAAAACTAGCAGATGTGGGATGGGTAGCTCGATTTGTGAGCTGCCGTCACCCTCCTGTCGTCATGTGCGTATTACATTGCTTCCTGATATCATGTGCGCAAACACATATAGCCTATATATATATATATATATATATATATATATATCCGAGTCTTTTCGTTCATTTCGTTTGTTGAATCAACCAAATGACATGAAAAAAAGATTCGTTCATTTTGATGAACAGGAGAGTCACGAACGCACATAACAGAACAGAGCAAGGCGACCATTTGAGCTTATAAAACTTAAACTTTGTTATTTATTTTTTAAATGAGTGATCGTTTCGCTTGATAAGACCCTTATTCATCATCTGGAATCATTTAAAGCCCTTTGAACAGTTTGTAGTTTGCACTGAAACTCTCATTTGGACCTTGAACCGTTTGGTTCCCATTGAAGTCCATTATATGGAGAAAATTGCTGGAATGTTTTCATCAAAAACCTTAATTTCTTTTTGACTGAAGAAAGAAAGACATGGACATCTTGGATGACATGGGGGTGAGTAAATTATCAGCAAAAGTTTTTTTAAAAGTGAACTACTCCTTTATGGGCATTTTTTATACTGAAATAACACCCTAAATTCTCTAAACGGACCCACAAATGAACTGAACTCAACCACCTCACCTTTAGTGGTTTCAATGTACACAAGTGCCTCAAACCAAACCTTTCAAACATTGTACGTCGCTAATCTGGCTAATTAGTTCTTTCTCAAAAGCTCCGGTACGCTATAAACATGACTTAGCCGCTTGATTAATGGCTAGTAAAATGAAACGCTGATGAAAAGGGACTGTTCTATCCGACACATCATTTCTTTGTGATATAAAGCATGTTGCATGACCCTTCCAGGCCAGAGATGATTAATGGACATTACGATTTATGGATCCCACACCAGAGAGAAAGTGCTGTGCTATATGGGCCAGCAAAGTAATTACATCCATTATTATGTGCAAAACAGGAGTTCTTAGTTACTCGTATGACACGCATTCACTTGAATGAACAGTTCATTTTAAATGATTATGAATTCAAGAAAATATTCTTAAATCAAAGCAATTACTTGGTAAATATATCCCATAAATCAAAATGAACATGATTTTATAAATGGGATTTTCGAGTGAAAAAAAATCTAACTGCATCCTTGGTATTGGTCGTGATGAATCAGTGCTTTCCTATGTGGTCTATATTATATCAGTAGTGGTTTATTAAAGGGATACTCCACTTTTTTTTTGGAAATAGGCTCGTTTTACAACTCCCCCCAGAGTTAAACTGTTGAGTTTTCCCGTTTTTGAATCGATTCAGCCGATCTCTGGTTCTGGCGGTCCCACTTTTAGCATAGCTTAGCATACATCATTGAAGTGGACAAGACCATTAGCATTTCTCAAAAAAAAGCAGGCGTAATGACTACACAAACTTAGTCCCGGTCACGTTGGAAGCTGGGGACTATTTTCAGGCGCTGCGTCATATCATTACGCCTGCTGCACTCATGGTACGGCAGGAAAGTGTCTTGATTATTACGCAGGAATGAGAGTATAGTTCCTAGCCATATCAGCCTAGAAAATCGCAACTTTACGTTTTCCGTCGGTCTTAGTGCATGCTGTTACTACAGAAGAGTCAAATTTTTAAATAGGAAAAATATCGAAACACTTTGGTCATTTTTTTTTTTGCTAATGGTCAGAAATGCTAATGGTCTTGTCCACTTCAATGATGCTAAAAGCTATGCTAAGCTATGCTAAAAGTGGGACCGCCAGAACCAGAGATCGGGAATGGATTCAAAAACGTGAAAACTCTGGGGGAGTTGTAAAATGAGCCTATTTCCAAAAAAAGTGGAGTATCCCTTTAACTCAATATTTCAGATGTTAATGTTTAGGTGTGTTTGACAGACGGCAGAGGGGGCCCTGGCCAACCTGAAGAGTAAATACGAGAACGAGAAGACCATGGTGACGGAGACCATGATGAAGCTGAGGAACGAGCTGAAGGCGCTGAAAGAAGATGCAGCCACGTTCTCTTCCCTCAGAGCCATGTTCGCCACACGGTGAGAAAACACACCATAACACTAAAACTGACTACAGTGAAGCTATTTAAAGGATATAGAAATATGCTTTTTAAAGGGGACCTGTTATGCAAAATTCGCTTTTATAGATGGTATGCATGTGATGTCACCGTCGGATGGAGTGACTGCGGTTACACACACTGAGTGGCAAATAGCTGCGAAAAAACACACAAAACACATCTAAAACGGGAAAGAGCTTTTAACTAGATTTTACAAGAAATATAAGGTATATTTTTACAGACTGCTATAGAAAGAGGAGGAAATGGATCGCTGCAATTCATAGAAACAACTGGACTCCAGTCAGCGAAAGGTGGATTAGCAGTTATCATTTTATGTTAATATGCTGAATTTAGGGGTAAAATCATACCCTATATATTGTATTGACAACTCATTCATTAAATATTTACCGCTATATATATTCTGCATAATTAGATGTTTTTAAAGGTGCATTGCGCATGTTTCATGTTTAAAATACCCGTTCTTCTAACCCATACATGCTTAAAGCAGCACTATGCAGGTTTTTTTTTACCTTAACAGTTATTGCAATGGTTATATGACTATTTTCGGGTTGAATGTTGGGATTTACAGCCTATAAAGATAGAAAACGCAGTGATAAACTAAATATTTCACTACAAAAAGGACATACGACTAAATCAGGAACTCATTTGTTCACAACCAGTTCATTTAAAGAGTAACTAAACACTTAACCAACTTTTTTTAGTTAATGATCTGTAAGAATGGATCTTTATTAATACCAGTCATTGATTCGAGTAACTTTTTTGACATTTGTTTATAAAGTGTTTTATTTCTACAATATGGTGTAAAAACGTCTTAGTGCTGCCCTCTTCAGGTTGAACGGTGGCTACTGCAGTTGAATTTTCCTATTGGATGTTCCGCACTTCGTGACGTACGCAGGTTTCAGCTACGCCCTTGGCAATATAAAAACCATCTTGTGTCGTCAAAACCACTGTAGGGAGTCAGGAATTGGAATTGTGAGTATTGAAAACGATCAGGATAGAGTGTTTTCGCATCTATTTCGTCCCCTCTATCGCCGCTCTTTTTCAGCATTTTCAAATATCGCCAGTGGGTGGAGTCAGGCTCTGACCAGGGGTTTAGTTACCCTTTAAATTAACCATCCGAAGAACAAACCTTCACAATACTACCCAGCCCAAATCCGAATGTCTCCTTTCTCTTTGACCAGGTGTGACGAGTACGTGTCTCAGCTGGACGAGATGCAGAGACAACTCGCGGCGGCGGAGGACGAGAAAAAGACGTTGAACTCTCTCCTCCGCATGGCCATCCAGCAAAAACTGGCCCTCACGCAGAAACTGGAAGACCTGGAGTTCGACCAAGAGCAGACGCACCGGCCCCGCGTGGGAAAACCAACCCGGCTGAGGACCAGCACGCCTAAAGTAAGTGGAACGCCAGTCCCGCCCCTTCCCGACACCCCTTTGACAATTACCGAAGTCCTTACGGCAGCAGCCGCCATCACGTCGCCCACAACACCCAACTTTACACCCGCCCCGAACAGCCCGCCCTCGCTGGAGGCCCCGTCCTCACCCGCGTCGTCCTCGACCTCCTGGACGCCGTCAACCACGCCGTATCGCCACTGGACCACGGGCGTCCGGGCGTACGTCGTCGACCCGCACTCTTCCACACACCTCCCGACTCACAGCTCAATCCTGGCCCGCCGCTATGCAAGCGAATCGCACTATTCTCCAGGCTCCGCCCCTTCCTCGCCCTACCGATCCCCCCTTTTGGCAAGTCGCCGCTCCATGTGGAGCTCGTCCCAGTCTCGCCCCCTTCCCAGCCACTTCCAGCGCTCCACGTCTCGCTACACGCCCCCCTCGTCCACCTACACCCCTTTGTATCCCAGAAACTACGGTTCCCAGCATCCCCGCTACTGACGGGTGCCGCAGAGAGGAGGACACACTGGTTTCTGTTCTGAATGTTTGGCTTTTTTTACTCAGGGATTTAAATGGAGCACAAGTGGCCCGGCCTTCTTCAAAAGAGACTGTTGATCAGTTCTCAGGACACGCGTGGACCGTTCGAGTACACGTCCGAGAGACAGATTCAACAGGACGTTACGTTGACAGAATCGGGGTTGTTAGGGTGAATGTGTGTAATTGTCACGGTTTTTGAACACTGAAACCTTCGCTGCGTGTCTGTCATTGATTTTTGTTCGTACAGAGAGTCAATTAAGCAACGAGATTTTATATGAAATGCCAGTTTAGGTCGTGTGTAATCTGAGAAAGATGGCTATGTTCGGAATAAAACGCTAATGTTCAATGCATACCGGTTTTATTATTTATTTTATTTATTTATTTTTTTGCAGGTACACACAGTTTTATTTATTTTTTATTTATTTATTTATTTTTTTTTTAAAAATGCATACCGTTTTTATTATTTTTTTATTTTATTTATTTATTTATTTTTTTTGCAGGTACACACAGTTTTATTTATTTTTTATTTTTATTTATTTATTTATTTATTTATTTTTTAAATGCATACCGTTTTTAAAAAAATAGTATGCATGTGCATTTCAGTAAACCTGAAACTCTCACTAAGTTGATTTTATTTCAGCGCATGCCATTTTTTATCTTATTTCACGTCAAAGTCTTCTGGCTATGTGCTAAACGTAATACTAGCACACTACCGTTCACTCTATACTACATACAACCATTTGAATTATCTCCTGTTGCAATATTTTTTATATGATCTCACATGATTTAATTTAGTTACGCCAAATCTTAATCTTAATCAGGTTTGTGTAGGAGCTCATCTGGGTTTTCTATGTTAGTTACACATGTGCACTGTATGCATACTGCAGCATGCTATTCCAAACATAGCCATACAGTAGCTTGTGTGGTCACAGTGCCATCCAGTGGGTAAACAGTATAAAATTGGCCCAGCCCATGTAATGGTGAATGTGCAAAAATTGTTGAGTCACATTTATAACAATAAAAAGACACCATTTTAATTTACAGTAAGCCTGCTTCAGATAATGCGATAGTGACACTGCATTGAATGTATGTCAATGATGAAGTGATGCAAATGTCCAGATGACTAAATTCTCAGGGAATATCATTCATTTTCAGCTGTGTAAAGGTGGCATTAACAACATACCATTTATTTACAACACATATGATCTACAGCAGAATAGAGTGTTCTTGTCATTTTAAACATTTTTAAAACACTCCCCCTTTTGTTTTTCCCCTTACACATGAGAGCCAAATAACATGCTGCCAAATAGCGTGTCAAAAAGCACTTAGAGGGACAAGCATGGGCCCAAACATCTGTTAAACGTCTTTTCTGTCCAAATATTGCTGTATTATTTCTCCATTACACATCGTATGACGGGCCGCGCACTGGCTTTCTAGAGCCTTATCAGACCCAAACAAACCTACAAAACATCACACTACAGCGCTCAAAGCATTTGACAGGTATCAATCCCTCAACTCGACCCTGCCATGATTTCCCTGCATGCCTTTTTAACCGCTCGTTTCAGCTAAACACATTTTCTAATTTATTTTTAATAAGTGGGTCATTCTACAATTCTGCAATTATTCCTTTATAATGTTTCAAAATTAAAGTATAGTTCCTGATAATATATATATATATATATATATATATATATATATGTGCTGTCAAATCGATTAATCGCGATTAATTGCTTCTAACATAAAAGTTTGTAAATTTATAATATAAATGTGTGTGTGTGTGTATATATATATACAGTACATACAGACATGTTAGATACAGTGATTAATGACTATTAATCCATTTGACACTAATCAATTAATTAATCTATAGGGCTGGGCAACGATTAATCACGATTAATCGCATCCAAAATAAAAGTTTGTGTTTTCATAATATTTGTTTGCGTTGTGTGTATAATTATTTTGTATATATAAATACTCACACGTGCATGTATATATTTAAGAAAAATGTGTTATTAATATATCAAATATTTATTTACACACATATTAATTAATAAAGTACATGCAAATATTTTTTAAATATAAACATGCATGTTTGTGTATTTATATATACAAAATAATTATACAAACTACACACACATATATTATGTAAACACAAACTTTTATTTTGGATTCGATTAATCGTTTGACAGCCCATATATATAAATGAAATAATTTTAATGGAAATGTCACTGTGTTTGTAGAATGACTCAATTCAGCATTTAATTCATGAATGCTCACACAGGCCTCAGTATTGCATGAAATTGAGTGTAAATTTTAGTTTAGCTCTACTTGTGATTTGGCGATCGAACGGTGGAACTGCAAGTAGGGGGCGATCTTTACAAAGTATCAGAGAGTATCTTTTCCTCTATCCTTGCTCATTTTAATGTGTGGATTTAAGCTGATTTTCCTGCATTTAAGAAGTCAAACGGCTGAAATTGATTGGCATTTGTTTGGGTTCATGTAATTATCTGTGATCAGGTGAAGCAATTTTAGGAGCGAGTCTTTCAAATCAGGACAGAAACCTTGTGAGACCTCCTCTCTGTTGCACCCGCGCAGCTGAGGCCTGAAACACACACACACGTATGCACATGATCACATGATCATGACATCATCGCTGCACATCTCCAAACTCTTATTCTGACTGAAACCTGTCAAATGCTTCCCGCATCTCATTCATGACGTCCATCTGCACTACTGGAGTCGTAGATGAGTGTGTTTTCTACTGTGTGTGTTACTGTAAACTAACAGCCACTTTGTGCAAACGCAACACTTTTTGAGGGCAGACTGTTATTCATGTCACTGAATGTCCCTGTCTGCTGTCATATGCATGTGTATACAAGAAAACACTTGTTAACTGGACTGTAATGTTGTATATTCTTCGTATATACTGTAAATAACAGGTATAAAATGCATCGATTTGAGTCTGCGTTCTCTTTACAGTTGGGACTGATTTTGTAATTTGACAAGCGACATTATATCTTGATACTGGAAAATTTAGCTATATATAACTAGCTTAAGGTTGGATTCTAGCTGGTTCATGCTGGTCCAAACTGGTTTAGGTGAATAAGTAAGTGGGCTTGGACCAGTCGTTTTAAAAAAACATGTGTGACATTGATGGTGCTAAAGCTATTATGTTGCATAGAGAGGTAAGTAAAGGCTTGCATATTATTATTATTATTTTTTTTTTGTCAAAATATATTACAATAATAATAACATAATAAAGCATGCATGTAACATTCTCAGGTGTGCAGACAGTAGGAGTTTGAATTTTAAATAATTGTAAAATGTAATTTATTCCTGTGATCAAAGCTGAATTTTCATAATAATGAGAAATTTCTGAAGGATCATGTGACACTGAAGACTGCAGTAATGATGCTGAAAATACAGCTTTGATCACATTACACTTATATTCACATAAACAGCTGTTTAAATTTGTAATAATATTTCAGGTTTTTTTTTTATCAAATAAATGGTGAGTTTTTTTTTAAATAACATACAAAACTTTTGAACAGCAGTGAATGTGCCAGTACTGCCATACTGTCCTTTTACATACATATTGAAAAGCATGCACACATTAGGTCAGTGCTCCTCTTGTCCCGCTGCTCCACACTGTCCTCCAGCTGTGGAAGGACTAATCTGTCAGTCTCTTGTAGATAGTCAGCAGTCTCCTCCTGCCTCAGTGCCACAGCTCCACAAACAACTAAACACACCGGAGACGCTTCGCCTACAGGTAACCGAGCCACTCGTCAGGTTCAGTGCGGTTCTGTGTACAACTCTAGGGATCCAGACTCACTTTTAAAGAACCTTTAAAGGGATAGTTCACTTTGAAATTAATTTTTGATATGTTTTAGCTGACCTCAAGGGCATCCAAGATGTAGGTGCCTTTGTTTCCACAGTATTTTAAATTTTGATATTTTTATCAGTCATATAATGGAGGTCTATGGTCACCACCTCAAAGAGCATGCACAGACAAGTCCAAATTAAACATGATTTAATGACTCGTAAATGTATGTACACATTGATGGCCTAAGACACGAAACGAGCGGTTTTTATAGCGTTTTTACCTTTTGTAACCACAGCCACGTCCAAGTGATCTGAGGCCACGGGCGCTTTGTGGCTGTGGTTCCAAGAGGTAAAAACTATATAAATACTGTTCGTTTTCTTACACAAACCGCTCGTTCGGTGTCTTAGGCCATCAATGTGTACTTACATTTACGAGTCATTAAATCATGTTTAATTTGGACTTCTCTGTGCATGCTCTTTGAGGTGGTGACCATAGACCTCCATTATATGATTGACAGACAAAATATCAAAATTGCAACTACTGTGGAAACAAAGGCACCTACATCTTGGATGCCCTTGAGGTAAGATAAAACATACCAAAAATTAATTTCAAAGTGAACTATCCCTTTAAAGTTTTTAAATTGCATAACTTTTGCAGTTTTTCCTATTGATAAAGTAAGTTTATGAGCGGCTTAATCCATTACATTTAATTAAAAATGTATTAAAACTAAATCCATAAAATGGAACCCCTTTAAAGTTCTATATAGAATCTTCTTCTAAGAGCTGTTTTTTAAACACTACATTTATAAAGTTTGGGGTCAGTAAGATTTTTGTCAAATACATTAATAAGGGTGCATTAAATTGATGAAACGTGACATTTATAATGTTACAAAAGATTTATATTCCAAATAAATGCTGTTTTTTTTTACTTTCTATTCAGCTGAAAAAATATATCACGGTTTACACCAACGTTTTCTACATTGATACTGATAATAAATTCATCTTGAGCAGCAAATCATAATATCAGAATGATTTTTGAAGGATCGAGACTGGAGTAATGATGCTGAAAATACAGGAATAAATGCTACTACACTTTACTATATATTCACATTGAAAACAGTTGCTTTAAATTTTTAATAATATTTCACTGTTTTTACTGTATTTCTGATGCAGTCTTTGTGAACACAGATGAGACTTTAAAAATCTTACAGACCCAAAACTAGTGTATTTTCTGCTGATATGTCAATTTGACATTTTAAAGCATGTATCTAAGTTTTAACCCATATATATTTAGTTTGCTTTTCATATGATCTTGTGATCTGTGTGTGTGGCAGCAGAAGGACTATAGTGGCGATTCTCCAGGATTCAACAAGAAGAAGTCCGATTACTTTTCCCTCTCGACTGCCCAGGTCTCTGAAGCGTTTTTCCCATGATTCCCGCCTCTCGTAGGTGCTGCTTGGAGCTGAAACACCGCAGGAGTGCCTCACGCCCGCGACCTTATCACACACCAACGCCAGTGATCCGTCGACGTAAAGCGGCGCTGAAGAACGATCAGTGTGTGACATCAAATTACATGAGAGCCGACTCCGCATGATTTCCAGTTTAACAGCGCCGCTTTAAGTCGAACACACACTACACAAGCCACAGCGGCCCTGAATTGCCCACCTGATCACATGATGCTCTGACATCACCATTATGTCATGTGATGTACACTTGTATCCTTATCCAGCAGCTTTTTGCCTATGACACTCATTTTTACACACTGAAGTGTTCATGTTTCACAGTTTTGTCGACTGGATGGATGTTGATGGGGTGTGACAGCGCACGGACTCTTGAATGGAAAGGGTTACGTCAAGGGAAAAGAGAGCGGAAAGGGTTTTTACGAATGTTAAACCTTACGAACACTGTTATTAGCACTATAAGAGGAATAATCACTGAACATGTTCTCTAGTAGTTTGATGAAACCTTGACAGACCAAATATGAATGTTCAGGTTTTAAATCAAGTTAAGATTTATAGACAACATCATGCGGCCACTTAGTATAGAGAATAATTTTAACTATACACACACACACACACACACACATATATATATATATATATATATCAACTACACACACACACACACACACACACACATATAGCCTATGTGACAAGATATTGGACCATAATAAACTTTCAAATAAACACTATTCTATAAGAATTAATATAAAATATGATCTGACCTTTTAATTTAATATATATGTCTAGAATGTATTAATTTTAATTAACATATAATATCAAAATAAATAATAATAATTTTAATTATCAATACGTTAGCATTTTATTCTTTATATACTGTTGCATTATTTATTAATATTTTGATTTGGCCTTTATTTTGATTTTAGATTCAGTTTTAGTAAATTTATTTAATAAATTACTTAATTACTAAAATAAAGACTAAAATGAAAAAAGTACATAAATAATAATAAAATAACACTTGCTAATTAATATTAATTAAAATTATTTGTTGATAATAGATGTTAATTTATTCATGTATATATTCAATTAAAAGGTCCTATCATATTACTTATTAATTCTTATATAATATTAATGTCGGATATGTGATGACTGTAAATGCGCATTACTAAATGCAATTTTGGCGTTGGTGCTTTTCAAACGGAGAGACGAGTTGAAATTAATTTCTGTGTTAAATGATAATCAACAGCAGTTGTAATATATGTAATATATAATATATAGTGTATATATTATATTATTTATAAGTAATATATGTTGCTGATAGAGTTTGACTTGTATTGAAACTGGACATTCAGGCTAATTTGACCAAAGTCCCGTGAAACGGAGGGAACATAACTGAAGACTGGACTGGGAAGATGAAGTAAGCTTATGTATCCTGTATTAATAAGCCTTACTCTTCAAAGCATATTCATTTAATGCCATAAACTACCTCTCTGTACATTAACTTCAGATTAACTAGTTCATCTGATGATGTGAATGTTGCATGCGTGAGATATCGCCAGTTTAATCAACTTTCTATTTGCACTGAGTATAATCTGTTCTTCTATAGTGTTCGGAAACACAGCGGCAAACTGAGCTGCAAGCACAAGCACACACACACAACATTAGAGCATTCAAGCCTGTCAGTGTGACTGTTAACCAAGACTACTGCACAGATGGATCACTGAACTGCTGTTACACACACACACACACACACACACACACACACACACACACTGGATCTTCTGCCGGGTTATCCAAAGATGAGGACAGACGAACTTCCCACTTGATCAATTATAAAACCATATGAAGTATTTTACCCTGGGGTGTTTTCACTTGAATTGAAATGCATTCTTAAACATTTGTTCATGACAAAGTATTCTCAATCTCATGTACTTGCCTAATAATACACAACAATAATAAATAAAAGACAATAATAATAAAAAAAAGATCCATATAATCAACCGAAGTAGCTGATTAGAGTCTTACTGGCGAACAGCAATACAGCTATATATCACTATGAGATACTACCCAGTGTAACATTTTCCTGTTAAATGAATATCCAAATAAATTTATTTAATAAAACCAAAAGTGTCTGAGATCCGCTTTATTACAAGTTGTGTTCATGTAAATAAATAACCCAACATGGGCAATGCAACACAGGCTCCTTCTGATGAGGACACGCCCCTTACTTCTGATTGGCTACAACTTGTTTCGTGCCGCTCAGTCCCATTCACTTCAACAGCGTTTCTCAGAAATCGCTAACTGCACATTACTGGTTAATTAAACATCGAGCATAATTATTAAGAAAAGTAAAGTAGAGCGAAATTTAAAAAGAAATTGTTTTAATGTGACGGCATTTTCACCATGTTTAAAACACTCATCCTTCCCTCGGGTCATTTTGACCCGAAACCCTTTTTTTTTTTTTTTTTTTTTTTTTTTGTTAATTGAGTGTTCATAAGAGGGGTCCAAGACCCTATGACTTTTGTCGCACTTGAACCATGAATACACCAAAAAAAAAAAAAAAAAATCTTGGATTTGAGGAGTTTTGTGTTTTTTTCAATTTGACCCCCATAGGAATGAATGGAATGTGAGGGATACTTCAATACACATAGAAAAGCCTAAAAATGCTCAAAATTCAAACTAAAAATGCTAAAACGTTACCAAAAAATTATTTTATAATGTAGTATCTGCATACTGAAGATAAACTGCTCGTTTGCTCATCTAGTGGAAAGAGACATGAAATATTATAGTATTTTGTTTCCACAAGCGGTTGGCAAAGACACCTAATGTAAGATATTTGAAGGTGAAATAAAAGGGTTATGCATGAAATTGTGATTTATTTTGAATTTAAGATGAAAGAATGTGAGGAATGTGCTATTATTTATTATTACTGATCAAATCTTGTCATTTAAAGGTATATATAATAAAAAATAATCTCCAAACATTTTTTAATGTAAAAAAAATTATATTTCTTTCAGAAAAACTTTTATTTATTTTATTTTTAAATCATTTTGACCCGCGAAAGATATTTTCAAAGTGCGAGGGTGACGTTGGCGTAACGTTATTTTTAAAATGTTATATGAAATGTTTTAATGGTCTGTTCTGTAGTGAGTAGTAAAAATTAGCAATTTAATAAATGAATACTGTGCATTTTTACGTCAACTTACGTGAAGTCTTCGTGAAGTCCTGTTTCGCGTTTGGAGGGGTGGAGTTGTGTAGTTAACGTTAGTTGAACTCTCTCCGGTGTGGCTTGGTTGAAGTTTGCAGCAAACACAACACGAGAGTTTGAACAACTGCTCATCTTTCTCTGAGGACTGCAGTGTGTTCATGGTGAAGATTGAGGGATGTTTGAGAAGGTGAAGACGAGGAGCGCGTATGATGTGGAGGAGTTCAGACGCCATGCTTTTAAGAGAAGATCGGGACAAAATGTGGAGATGGAGCTCAGACAAGGTTCAGTACCAGGTGAGACGTCTTTACTGTCGATTGTATCAGGTTTGTAGATTCACATGGTCTGCAGTTTAACATTTCCTTCGAATTAGCATCGTGAGTGTTTGTATTGTCTGTGAAGACGAATCAAAAAATCGTCAGGCCTTCTCTGCTGTTTGATTAAAGGTGCAGTATGTAATATTATTGACAGCTAGCGGCTGAAATGGGTAATGCAGGACAAATTCAAAATATTGGTGAGTTGTTTGCATCGTCCCTTTCTCCTCAGACTCTCAGAATATATATATATATATATATATATATATATATATATATATATTAATGTATGAACATTTATAACACTATCCTTCATATTATTGCATCAAAATACAAAGAAATGTGGGTGTGATGATAAAGTTGACTGTTTCTTTCTTCTGACTGCCATTATCAATCTCGCTATTTGTACACGTGTAATATTTTGTCGCATTCATTGTGCTAATTTTATGTATTTATTTTACATTTATATATACATAAATGTTTATATTTTAAGGTCGAGGTTTTGTGTATAAAATTATACATACAAAAGTAATGAAGGGCTCGTGGAAGTTCATTGACTGAAAGGTGCATGGATGGATATCAATTTCTAGTTTTCAATGCAAATTCAGCACATGAGGATTTAATCTTTAGTTCACTAAGGCTTTTTGTTTCTATCTGGTGAAGTTAGTTACTCAATTTTGTTTTAAATGTGACCATTTTTTTTTCTCAATTTTGTCATAAAAAATACAGATTACAAGTTCTTTTCATCATATTTGATGATCTTGATATAGCGTTCTGCCAAAAGAGGACACTATAAACACTTTTTAATACACATATTATAATTTTTATTATATAACACATGCATTCATGTAGAAAAAAAGGGAAATACAGTGAGCTGATAGAGAGGATCTGCAGTCATCATGTGAACGCGCTTGATTTAGGAGTGCAGTGTGTGACCGGAGATCAGGTCAGTGTGTGTGTGCATTTTTATTTGTTTGTGTCTCTATGCATTTTATCATCTATGATGCTTAATTTCACTTCATGAATTTCATGAAAGTTTTTAATGTTTTGTTTTGTTACCCGCTTTTAAAATGTGGTGCGTGTCGCTGTTTATTAATGACTGTTAATTTGAAACACATTTGACATAACACAGGATTCCCACGCTTGTGCAAAACCCCAAAACATAAGGCCTTTTTAAATCTTGGATTTACAGAGCTGAGAAAAATCATGACAATTATAGACATTTTACTGGTTTTTCTCAGCTCTAAAATGCTATTAAATATGGATATCTCTGTAATATGTATATATACATATGCAAGCTGGGGGCGTTTTTCGGTTTGGACTTCTCTTTATGAAGGTCTGTCATGAATAGTGTCGAAGTGAGAGAACCTTTGTCGTGGATTCAGAGTGTGAGGAAGTGAGAAACTCGACTGAGGAAGCTCCTCAAACCAGTCAAACGTGCCTTTGTTTCGCCATTATTAGCCTGTTTTATTTTCTGAGGCAAAATGGAATACACTGGTAATGATAAAAGAGCAAATAAAGACCGTATAGATATTTTCAGAAGACTCTGAGAAGTTTCCAAAGTCTTGGCTTTCATATAAAAACAATCTAAGATTATTTTACAGGAAAAACAATACAGCTGATTTAATGCACACTTGTAGCGGGGCATGTTGTCACACTATGTGAATGATGTTATTGCCAACTAAAACTTAAAAATCTTTTCTTTTGTTGTTGAAATGAAATTAAATGTAAATATCAGGTGAAAAAAATTCAACTTAAACTTAGTTAATTTAAAAAAATAAGTAGAAATATTTTAAAACTAATAATTTTTTTAAAATAAATATATAATTAAATGCTAATTCAAAATATTAATAAATATTATTAAAAACTATGAAAATTACAAAAAAGTAATTATATAAAATAAAAAAAATTGCTAATTTAAAATATTAATAAATACTGTAGTATTTTAAATTAATAATAATAAAAATGACAAGATCAACTAAATTGAATCAATACTTAAACTAAAATCAAAGTGAAAAATTTAAAGTATATAAATAAAAGCTTATTAATAAGTACTATAATATTTATGCAATATCTAAAACAAAACGTCATCTTTCTCAGTATACATTTATTGTATGTATTTGAGTAAAACAGACCTATTTATGACAATTAAATAATAAACCATTATTTAGGCTGACAAATATCATTACCAAATGCTTGTGTTAATTTCCCCCACCCCAAAAACACAACAATGACCACCATAAAAACACTGCAGTGGTATGTTTAGGTTATATTTTAAAATGCACGCCCATTAAGTGTGTTCATGAGCCTAGAGTTGCCCGATTGTGTCCAAGAGGATGTGTGTGTTCAAGTGCTCAATAGAGGAAGCAGCGATCTTCACTAAATGCACAAATAGTGAGACCCTTCAGATGGTGCTTTCAGTTTGCGTTCTCATTCAGGTGAATTATCATGAAAGAACAAGAAAAGATTAACTGCAAAAAACGTTGTGTTTTGTGTGTGGTCAGGAGACGTCGGATGTGAGGATACGGACAGGAGTTTGCTGAGAGACAGGACTTCAGTGCTGGGAAAGACTGCGGCGTACACCGTCTCATCGATGCCTCCTCCAGCAGGTACATCACACACACACACACACACATATCTCAACAGACCAGCTCCGGACAGTTAGTTTAAAAAAGAAAACATACAATTCTAGGCATTTCTACAGTACTGTGGGAGAACAGGAAGTGATGTAGAGCATTACCCACAAATGGAACAAAATGACTAATCGTCATATTTGTAGTTGTTGTTTATGGGTTGTTTATGGGCATATACTGTAGGTCAAATGGTGTAACATGCTTTACATAAAAAAGAAGCCCATTTCTGAGTCACAAGGAAACAAAAATCATATTTTAGTAACTTGATTCTGACTATGATATGCTATGAGATCAAACGTTTATATTCATAATTCTGATACAAAGTCGAAAACATGAGAATTGAAATTGACATACTAAGTTTGAAGGTCAAGATTATGAGATAATTAGCATGGCTTATGACTTAGTATGTCATAATTTTAATCTTTCAACAGTGCCATAACTCTGACTAAGTATGACTTACTACATAACAATTTCACCTTTTTATCTCATAATTTTGTCTTTGTATGTCATAATTACGATTTACTAAAGCATTATTTACCCCTTTATGCGGGGAAAATGGGATTGCGATATTTATTCCAATTTATTCTTGTCTAAATATTATCAGTGTGTTTTTTTAAGCTTTGTTTAAAACAAACAAAGAAAGTCTAAAAGTTTGTTTAAATGTCATATAGATGTAAAAGTCGTATATAAAACTTTCACCATAGTTAATCCTACAATCTTACATTTGAACAAGGAAATATTGTAGATATATTATTATTATCACACACATGTGGGTTTGATTACAGTGACCTCTGCTGTTTGTATTGAGGAGAACATACTTCCTAGTCACAGGCCCTCACAAAAAAACAAAAAGCCCACTTATGAAGCATCTTTCATCTCGTTACGTCCCTCTATAGTGCTCCCGAAACCCAAACTCCAGTGTCCAGTGAAGAGCTCGAGTGGAAACATGATGGAGGGAGAGGACACCATGACCAATATCACCCGAGGGAGGGCGTCAGCCGTCTCCAAATATTACAGACACTTCGACAAGAGGTGTGTGTGCATGCATCAGAAACACTATATATGTTTGTATACATATGTGTGTGCGGGGTGAGAGTCAACACTCCTTCTCAAGATGAGAAACACTAGTTGATTTGTAATGGTGCCATATATGTGTTCATACTTCATAAATAGGACAGTGGAGAGAAAATCACCCCCTCATTTCTGTCTGTAGCCCTTTGCTCCGCCTTTCAGACTTTCACTTCCTGTTGCGATGACACAGACACAGTATTTTTGATCTAATACTCTCTCCCAGTGTCAGCAAATCTCCCTCAGACTGTTCTCCACGCATCGAAGCTCCTGTGAACCCTGAACGCTCGGACTCGGGGGTCTTCTCGCAGGGGTCCTCGCAGGGGTCCGGCTGGCACGTGTGGTCCGGCTGGTGGTCCGAAGAGGTCAAAGGTGAAGGTGTGTTTGAAGAGCCAGAACATCTCCTGCCAGCCTCTGAAACCGGCAGGAGGGAGCACGAGGACGAGACTCGATGGCAGGAGAACGTCCTAAATGAAGAGATGCAGAACATGGAGAAAGATGAAGACAAACAAGTGAGTTATGCTGTGTTTTAGCATCACGGTTACTAGTCCTCGTACTTTGTGTTTGTAGTTTGAATCCATGCGAAACACTCATTATTAAACTGGGGTACGGACATGAATGGTCCACACTTTTCAGCTGTTAGATGATAAAATGGGTGTATAATAATACAACAATAATAGTTTTTGTTATTAATTTTTTTTAATAAAATGTTAAAATTCATAATTTGAATATTGTATTAAATACAAAAAAATGCCAATGCAGTTCATTTTATTTAAAAAAAATTAACTGCATTGGCATTTTTTTTGTATTTAATACAATATTCAAATTATGAATTTTTAAATTTTTTAAAGTGATTATTTTTTTATTATTACAATAACATTATTTTATTTTTAGTAAATTATTTAAATTATTATTTCTTCAATTATTTATTGTTTAATTATTACTTTTACAGATTTGCAATTATTTAAAAATAATTATTTGTATAAATGTTTTAAATATATTTGAATACAGTATTGTAATTTTGAGTTAAATACTTAAATTCAAAATTATATTATATTATTTTTAAATTAATTTCAAAATTATTATAAATTAAGTTTTTAATTATCACCTAAAAAAACGAAAAAATGTAAAGGCTTAAAAAAAGATTTTTTAATTATTTAAATGATTAATAAAAGTAAAATAGTAAAATTATTATACATTTATTTCATTTAATTATTACTTAAAGCTATTAAAAATTATTGAAACTTTTTTGTAAAGGCTTTGGACAAAAGCGTCTTCTAAATCAACGAATGTAAGTTCCTTTGTAAAAAGGGACACAAAACATATATAGATATACCAAAATATCCTAGAGACTCTTTTAACCAAAAACACTCAAGCAAAATCGTAGCAACCACAAAACAACACCCTGGCAAACAATTACAACACATCATGCATCAGGACATCTGCATGCATCAGGAAGTCTCACATGTCATTTTCTTAAAAAAAATCTGTAAAAATATGTGTTTTGTCATTACACTTCTTAATGTCAAATTAAAGCTGCAAATCACTCTTTGTGTGACGAATCAGATATTTCTGTTTTTATCAAAAGTGGCCCATCAGCCCAACCACATGACACTGTGTTTTTCCACCCAGAGAGTGTAGTTTCAGTGGCTTTCCAACATCAGACATTACCCAAGATGCCACAGTGACATGTCATACTTTCATATTTAGTATCAGAGAGGAAATAACAGGTTGTTTTCGACAGGAGCTCAAACTCTATAAGATCGCCAACGAGCTCCTGCAGACGGAGAGGGCGTACGTGACCCGCCTGCATCTGCTGGACCAGGTCAGTCCATGCTCTGCACTCACTTTAAAGGTGCCCTTAGAAGGTGTTGAAATAATATTTTAATTTTCTCTCTTATATCTACTTTGGGTTATTTTTAAATTAAAATGTCCAGGTATGGTTTTACAGGTCCATTTTCAACTCTAGAAATTGGCCCTAGAATGAAATGATCTGTTTTTACCTTATTTGGGAGGTAATGAATATATGAATAATGAATAATGACCTTATATGAATAGTAATGAGGAGCTCTGCTCTGATTGGCTGATTGTGTTCAAAGACAGCTGTGTTCCCTTAAGCCTAGTTCACACTACATGATTTTAAGCCTGATTTGCAAATCGTTGAGGTCGCCGACAGGTCAGGGTGTTATCGCATGCAAATCGCTATATAAAATATATACTGGGGCCGGCCACCGGGGGGCGATGGAGACGCTTCGGCTTCACTTTTCAGGGCTTGTTTCAGACGAATACAATCGAATCGGAGTTATATTAAAAAGTGTCCTGGCTCTTCCAAGCTTTATAATGCCAGTGATCGGCTGTATATTTTTTGAAGTCCATCAAAGTGCATCTATTCATGATAAAAGTCCTCCATACAGCTCTTCTGAAAGGAAGTGATGCGTTTGTGTAAGAAAAATATCCATATTTATAACTTTATCGATTAAAATAACTAGCTTCTGGCAGACTAAAACAATACGTAATGCTTTAATATAACTCAGATTGTATTCGTCTGAAAGAAAAAAGTGGGGTAGTTTTCATTTTTGGGTGAACTGTCCCTTTAAGAGTGACGTCTGCACTGTTTCTGCAGGTGTTCTGTGCTAGACTCACAGAGGAGGCTGGGAAGGGGGCGTTTCCTATCGAGGTGGTGAAGAGCATCTTCTCGAATGTGGGATCCATCTACACGTTCCACAGCGAGTTCCTCCTGCCGGAGCTGGAGACGCGGATGAGCCAGTGGTGAGCGCCGTCGTCGTCGTCTTCTCAGACGTTCTCAGACTCCCGCTCACGTCTCGTCCTCCCGCAGGGACTCCACACCCCGCATCGGGGACATCATGGCTCAGCTCGCGCCCTTCCTGAGGATGTACGCCGAGTACGTGATCAACTTCGACAGCGCCATGGATTTGATCAAACAGTGGATGGAGCGATCGGCACAGTTTAGTGGAGTCATTCAGGACATACAGGTGCTTTTACCTGAATTATATGTCAATATATCAATATATATATCTATATATATAGATATATATATATATATACACATCAAATAATTGGGTCTGATTTTCCAGTTAAATAGCTAAAATATATATAAAATAAAATTATTTAAATGAATTGGTTCTGGTTTTCCAGTTATATATATATATATATATATTTTTTTTTTATTATTATTTTTTTATTGTTTTATTTATTAAAGTGTCTTGCACTTACATGCCCAGCCCAAATAGGCTTAAAAGACACTAATGACATAAAACAAACATAATACAAATATATATATATATATATATATATATATATATATATATATATATAGCTATAAATATATATATATAAATTATAATTACAATATAAATAATTGGGTCTGATTTTCCAGTTATATATATATATTTTTTTAATTTTTATAAATAAAAATATTTTACATTTTTATATATATAAAAATTATGCATATATATATATATATATATATATATACCAGTTAAATATCTAAAATATATCTAAAAAATTATATAAAATAATTAGGTCAGTTAAATATTTAATATAATATGAAATAATTTGGTTAGATTTTTTTTGTTAAATATCTAAATATATATCAAATTAAATAATATTTAAAAATATATATATTCTTCAACACCAATTTACTTGAAGCAACAGTGCAATTGTATTTGAAAATTGGTATTTTTTTATTATATTGGATTGATTTATCTGTTTAAGATGTTTATTAATGCACACATACTAGTTTTAAAAAACTGTAGGCAATATACAGTATGTCCTGCACAGTACCAACACAAGTGTTACATTCAGGAGCATTCATGACCATGACCTCCAAAAACGAATAAATAGTTTTGCTGTGTGTTTTCAGAGTCAGGACGTGTGTGGGAATCTGACTCTGCAGCATCACATGCTGGAGCCGGTGCAGCGGGTTCCTCGCTACGAGATGCTGCTCAAAGACTACCTGAAGAAACTCCCGGAGAACGACACGGACCGCAGCCAGGCCGAGAGTGAGACGTGTTTTTGTGTTTTGTGCGTGTGTGTCCTTCTCACTTGCATGAGCATCTGGACGTGAACATGCAGGATAAAGTGAAAGTGTTGTTTAGCTCCCAGATACTTTCAGTTCCATAACTGGATGAGTCAGCTCAGATATCACTTCTCCTTCCTGTTTTCCAGAGTCTCTGAACATCATCTCGACGGCTGCCGCACACTCCAACACGGCCATCCGCAAGATGGTGAGACACACTTTCACTAAACCTGCTACTATATGTAGCGGTAGTCAGAACAAGATGGCCGCCTTCCTGACTGTGATTTATGATGTTTATATGCAATTGTTGTCATAAATATATATTTAATTATTAACTAATACTAATACTAATTATTATTAAAAGTATTAACTTACTTTTAAGTGTTACTAAGTGTGTGTTTGTAAATTGCTCTTTTATAGAATTTCAACGTGTTACTCGCCATGAAAATAGCTTGCATGGAGTTAAAACACCATCTGGCTTTCAAGTCTTTGCTCTGCTTGTTTTCCAGGAGAACCTGAAGAAGCTCATGGAGATCTACGAGATGCTGGGATGTGAGGAGGACATCGTTAACCCGTCCAACGAGCTCATTAAAGAAGGACAGATCCTGAAGCTGGCCGCCAGAAACACCTCGTCCATGGAGAGATACCTGTACCTGGTGAGATCAACACAGTCATGCATGCAAACACACTTATTTTGACTTGAGAAGCTAAATTACTTAAGGGTAATATATGAGGTAACACTTTATATTAAAGTGTCCTAGTAATAGCCATAAATTAGGCATAATTACATGCAACTACACCTTAAAATAAAGTGTCACCATTGTAAATAAGAACTTGTTCTTAATGACTTGCCTGTAAAAAACAAACAAAATAAAAGTATTTTAATCACGGCATCCTTCTCTTGACAGTTTAACCACATGTTGTTGTACTGCGTGCCCAAGTTCAGTCTTGTGGGTCAGCGGTTCACCGTGCGCAAGCGGGTCGGCGTGGCGGGCATGAAGGTGCGCGAGACCTCCAACGACGACTATCCTCACACTTTCCAGGTGTCAGGTAAAGAGCGGACGCTGGAGCTGCAGGCCAGGTGATGACAGAATCCACTCATTTCACCTGTTGATAAAGATTAGCGTCTGTTTTTATCTCATAATGACTGTAGCTTTTCATTGTTCACAGCTCAGAGCAAGACAAAGAGGACTGGATTAAGGTATCAGTGTCGTTCAGTTGCTCAAAGCTAAAGTAAATCTGAATTATATGCATGTAAGAGTCAGGAAAATATGGAAGCTTATTTCAGCCATGGAATAGAAAGAAAAAGTAAATTGCAACATTTTATCTAACAATTCTGACTTTTTGGCAATTATTATGAGATGGCCCTCACTGCAGAACACAAAATCCAGGGGGAGGAGTTGGATCCAGATCCAACCCCTCCCACCTTACATATCCTAAACCTACCCATCTCCGCCCCCTGATCCCGAACCCCACCCCTAATCCTATCCATCTCCGCCCCCTGATCCCGAACCCCACCCCCTGATCCCGAACCCCACCCATAATTCTACCCATCTCCGCCCCCTGATCCCGAACCCTACCCCCTGATCCCTAACCCCACCCCTAATCCTACCCATCTACACCCCCTGATCCCGAACCCCACACCCTGATCCCTAACCCCACCCATGATCCTACCCATCTCCGCCCCCTGATCCCGAACCCCACCCATAATCCTACCCATCTCCACCCCCTGATCCCTAACCCCACCCATAATTCTACCCATCTCTGCCCCCTGATCCCTAACCCCACCCCCTGATCCCTAACCCCACCCATAATCCTACCCATCTACACCCCCTGATCCCGAACCCCACCCCCTGATCCCTAACCCCACCCATAATCCTACCCATCTACACCCCCTGATCCCGAACCCCACCCCCTGATCCCTAACCCCACCCCTAATCCTACCCATCTCCACCCCCTGATCCCTAACCCCACCCATAATTCTACCCATCTCTGCCCCCTGATCCCTAACCCCACCCCCTGATCCCTAACCCCACCCATAATCCTACCCATCTACACCCCCTGATCCCGAACCCCACACCCTGATCCCTAACCCCACCCATGATCCTACCCATCTCCGCCCCCTGATCCCGAACCCCACCCCCTGATCCCTAACCCCACCCCTAATCCTACCCATCTCCACCCCCTGATCCCTAACCCCACCCATAATTCTACCCATCTCTGCCCCCTGATCCCTAACCCCACCCCCTGATCCCTAACCCCACCCATAATTCTACCCATCTCTGCCCCCTGATCCCGAACCCCACCCCCTGATCCCTAACCCCACCCATAATCCTACCCATCTCCGCCCCCTGATCATAACCCGTATATTCCGTGGCAGGAACAAGGTTCCAAAGGAAAGTTTTAATGTGGGTTGTTCTCGTTCCAGGCGTTCCAGGAGACCATTGAAATCTTTGAACAGAAGAATGAAACTTTCAAGTCAGCCTCTAAAGAAGTGGTGGATGAGGTGTCTGTGAGTAGAAATGTGCAAAACAGCGAATCCACGAACTATCACTGCTTTGCTCTTAATTGAAAACACTTTCTTTATCTGGGCTCATGTGTTTTTCAGAAGGAGGAGTTGGGGAAGAGAGCCCCACGCTGGATTCGGGACAATGAAGTGACCATGTGCATGAAATGCAAGGAGCCCTTCAACGCTCTGACCCGCAGGAGACACCACTGCAGGGCGTGCGGATACGTGAGTTTGCATGCATACAGTCCTGTCGTGACACTCTTGATGGCGCAGGCTCATAAATCCTTAAAGGGATAGTTCACCCCAAAATTAAATGAAAATTACTCGCCCTCATGTTGTTCCAACCCTTCATTCATAAGTAAATATAATTGTAAAAACGATTTTTTTAGAAGGTTTTGAAGTGAAGCAAGCTTATTTTTTGTATTTTAAAAGATGAGCTTATGTTTTAAGATGCGTTTCAGGTCGTGTGCCATAAATGTTCGGACTACAAGGCGCCACTGAGGTACGACAGTAACAGATTAAATAAGGTCTGTAAAGACTGTTACTTCACCCTGACCGGCAGAGTGGACACCGAGGAACCAGTCGCCGGGAAGAAAAGAGGAATTCTTGAGGTGTTTGTTATTGATGTTTTTTTTGTTCTTTCTGTCTGCGTGAACCGTTCTTGATTTTTCTCCTCTCCTCCTGAATGTTTTCAGATTGAAGCAGCTCAGGTCTCAGGAAACAGTGTCCTGTGTGGGTTCCTGCAGTACAGTGACCGAACTAAACTGTGCCAGAGGTTCTGGTGTGTGATTCCACAGCACGAAGCACTGGTGCTTTACCTGTATGGTGCTCCACAGGTGAGAGACACTCACAATAATGGGCTGAAGATATCACTGAATATGCTGATTTCTTCTAAAAAATGTATTTTGTGCATCTTGCTTTAGATTATGTTGGCTTGACAAAGCAATGCCACTCACAACACATTAGGATCTGCTTAGGAACACCCTAGTAACAACTCAGAACATAGCAACTCTTGATGAACTGCTTTGAACAACTTAGCAACGTCGTTGCTACCATCTGAAACCCCAGTGTCATGTATGATATCAATGCATTTCACCAAGGAACTACTCTTAACATCTAAGCAACACTCTAGCAACCACTCATCTGAAACCATAGCAACTATTTTGAAGGTATTAGCAACTGCTTAGCAACATCCTAGCAACCATTAGAAACCTAGTAACAACTTGGAACACCTTAGCAAGATCCTAGCTGCCATCTGAAACCCTAACAATTACTCTGAAAGCATCATCAACAGCTTAGTAACCGCTAGAAACAGCTCAAAACCCCTCTGCAACATTCTAGCTACCGTCTGAAACCCTAGCAACTGATCTGACAGCCTTTTCTAGATTTAAATGTTAATATCAACTATGACTCAGTCTTGTTTCTTTGGGATTTCTTCCCCCAGGATGTCAAAGCCCAGTGTACCATCCCGCTCCTGGGTTACCAGGTTGAGGACGTGGATCATCCTCCCTCCAGCTTCCGTCTGTGCCAGTCCAAATCTGTCCACTGCTTCACTGCCGACACGGAGGAAATGAAGCTGCGCTGGCTGAGAGTGATACGCAAAGCCGTGATCGGGGAGATGATGGAATGCCAGACTCCAAAAGATGGAGACCTTGACAACGGTTGCCATGAAGGCGTGCCTGATGGCACCTGAAAAAGACAGACGGTTTTCCACCTTTTTGGTGTGCAACTCGTAAAATCCCAGCAGATTACAATATGTATTGGTAAAGAAAACACTTGGGGAATAGATTGGATTTGTTTTGGGAGTGTATGATAACAAATCAATATCAGATATTTGAATGCACTATAATGCCGACCTCAATCAGACTGGTAAAACATTCAGTAATTGTTTTAAATGATTTTACTGACTTAGTCTACAAAAGTATTTGTTCGCAGACCAATCACTGCAAAGCTAATCCAAATTATGCTTTGTGATTTGTTAGTTTTTCTCTGTGTGCCATCATCTTTTATGTATATTTTGTTTATTTTTTTTAACGCTGTTTGTCGCTGTCCCTAAAATGTATGCACTTTATTGCTTATAAACCAGAACATTGACATTAAAATAAAATAAATTAAATAATAAACGCTCCATCGCTTTGATCCTTAGACTTGTGTGTGGTGGATCTTCTAAACGCTGCATTTTACTTTATTAAAAAATAAATTAAAAACTAACAAACTAATGTTTGCTATTTTGAATTCAGTTTTGGGGTGAAATGTGATTTAGCAGCTGCTTCAGATGCACATGTAAAGGAAGACTTGAGGCTCATTCAACACCAGAATGGTTAAATATGTTTGGTGAAATTAACAAAATGGTGAAAATACACTATTTCCAAGCTAATAATGATGTTTAGACTGTACTTATTGTATGTAGGGGAAGTGGCACACCATGACTTGCCTTTTGTTGCAATCAAAGTGTGAAGATGTGTGAGAAACAAGAAGTCCCAGAACAGACTAAACCCCAAAAGTTGCATCAACACAAACCCTAGATGCCAGTAATTTTCAACATTACTAAAATATTGCAAGACATATAGGTAACAAAAATATTCAAAGAACATTTTTCTAACATTCTAAGCTATGGAAACATTATTTCGAATGCTTACGTCATGTTTTATCTTGGTTATGCGATTTTTAGAGAACATTTCATTGTGTAAACAAAAAAAAAATGGGATTGATAGAACGTTCTCTATTTAATCGGACGTTCATTTGACATTTTTTAAAATGTTTCACAAAAAAACTTCCATGAACAATGTATAACCTAGATATTTGTTTATGCTAATGTTTTTAGCTCATTATAACTTACAAAAAAATTAACTCAAGGAATTTGCTCATAACAACGCAGCAAAAATGTCACTAAGAGATATTTCAATAGACAAAAAACTCCAGACAACATAAGCTGTGGGAAATTATAAGTGATCTAAGTGCTTATACAGGTTTTTATTTTTTATATTTATTTATTCACAGCCTCTCACTGTCAAGGCGGCCATGATGGCGCTGCTCTGAATAAGGTCTGTAATGCGAGCATTACATTATTTAAAATTACTGTTTAACATGTAGAGAAAATATATTAATGTGATTCACAGAATCATTCTGTGTAAAAAATTGTTTTTGTCAAAATTTGAAGCAGCTACTTTTCGTCGTAAATGTTCCTCTTCATGAGTTCAAGGACCGTCGATCACGTGATCCTACTATCAACGGACAAACAGGAAAGCGTTCACCTCAATGTCAACAACATGAGGATAATGTAAAGGTTTATTCACGCGTTAATGTATGAATTTATAGTATTATCAATGGTAAGCACTTCACGTTTTCCACAGTATTAGTGTTGGCAGAGCAAAGACAATATTGGCGGTATGAGCACATAGAAATGTAACGTTAGCTCTCTCTGGTTGCAGGTAAATCAGGCGGAAAGGAAATGCTTCTTCTTAGTGAATGGAGGAAAAACTGGAATTACAACATGAAACAAAGGCATAACTCCCTCCTGGCAACAGTTGTGCATGTTCAGTGATGTTTGGCAACATCTCACTGGAAAGGAAAGACCATGATGATGTAAGGGATTGTTCACTCAAACAATTACCATTATTTACTCATTCCCAACCTCTATGTCTATGACTGACAAAATAATAGTTTTTGAAAACATTTTTACCTGTTGTTGTACAGATATTAAAAGTTCATCTACAAACTTTGGACCCCACTGACTTTAATTGCTGACTAGATAGATAGATAGACAGACAGACAGACAGACAGATAGACAGACAGACTGACTGACTGACTGACTGACAGACAGACAAACAGACAGACAGACAGACAGACAGATAGATAGATAGATAGTCAAAATATCTGTTGTGCTCCACTGCATAACAAAAGTCATCTGGGTATTTCATGCTTTCAGATGAAAGAAGTCATTTGAATTAAGATGAATAATTGTCATGACACTTTATTTACAAAGCATTTTAATAAAAAGTTAAATATATGTTAAAAAAATCATGTTGACATGTAGGTAGTCCATTCATTGAAGAAGTTCTCTTGCGGGTTAGAGATTAAACTAAAGATTACAGTTAGTAATAATGATTATCATCAATAAAGTTTCAACTGCCTCTTTACTTTATATTATTTTGAATCATTTTTTCTAGAGAAAGCAGTTTTGTTCTACATACCATGTTGATGATCACATGACCAGACAACAGTCATAATAAATTAATAAAGGGTGACAGATAAATGTGAACAAGGCATTTCAACCATGAAATTAATAAAAAAAAAAACAATTTTTATAAAAATTGCATGATGTTAGTATAAAATCCGAAACCATTTTTGTATCAACCAGAAAAAAGACTTGGTGCTCCATCTCCAAATGTATGCAAGATTAAGAGAATAGCAGCGCTTCTCCTATTTACAGCTTTATTATGGGCATTTAAAATGACATAATCTCTAAATTCAAAAATGTATTGTGTTGCAGTGCAAGATAATATCAAGACTGCATTAAGAAAAAAGCAATGCATGACATGCATGCATTCAATAAGAGTATAATTTAGGTTTATAAAAAGTGACAGAACACGTTTTTAAAACGAAGACACTGATTTTCTTCATGAACTGGCTGTACTTTAGGTCTTCAAGCTGAGCGCTTCTCCACACCTTGTTTAATGCCTAGCACCAAGTGTAGGAACCAATTGAACTGCACCGTCCAACCCTTGTCTCGACAGATCTCGATTTGGTCCAAGAAGTGTTGTTTGGCCTCGTCCTCCGAGCGTCCGACCGTCAGCGCTTCCCGTATGTACTCGATGTCCTCCTTGCTGGTCAGCTGAGGCATGCCGGTCATCAGCATCATGGAGAACAGGATGATCAGCAGGTTGGTGTGGTGTCTCAGAGCCAGGTAGGCCCTCAGGCAAACGTTCTGCGATTATGAGGAAGGTTATGTTTAGTCAGCAGAATAATGTGTGGTTACACTTTATTTCAGTGATATTCTACTAAACCAAAAACTACACATCAAGTAACTCTCATTAGAGTTTTAGTAGACTGTCTGCTTAATATCCACTAACACTTTATTGTAGGGGTGTAAGGATACCCTCATGTCACGATTCGATACTGAACTCACGGTATGATTTTATTGCGATGAAAAGGGTAACAAAACATGTACTTTTTAAAATGCTAAGTTTGATATTACATTGGTGTGTAAATGAATAGGTTTGGACTTGGTGCTGGAAACCCAATAGAGACACCAGAATAACAATATTCAGGATTCTGAAGCTGAAAATACTGAATTATTGTAGATGAATATGCTTTCTCTTTGTCTCTGACTATATATATTTAAAATAATGTAGAACACTTTACTGGTAATTTTGCATTATCAGGACACAAAAAATATTCCCCCATTGCGCCATTATACATTATATAGTAGTTTAATGTTGTACTGACACTAAAACTCATATTGTTTATTTTGGGTGAACTATACACAATGCATATTGTTGCATTTTTGGATTGCGATATATTGTGACACAATATATTGTTGCACCCAAATTTATTGTGATGCCCTTAAACAGATATTCTAATGACTATAAGAAACTTCATGTCAGTCTACTAATACTCTAATGAGAGTTAGTTTACATGTAGTTGCAAAGTTACTTGTAGTTAGAAGAGTATCTAAAGTGGAACATCAAAATACAGTGTAACGAATCGGTTGCCAAGTCGTTACGGGTGAAATATTAAGAGAGTAAGCGAGCGTCTACCTGGAATTGGAGAAAATGAGGGCTGCTCTTTTTTCCTGTCGTGCCCATCAAGTAGAGGAAATCAGGAGTTAGCACAAAGGGAACTCGCTCCTTGCTTATCCCCAAGAAACTCTTGTAGTTTCCAAGTATGTGTCCGAAATCAATGTGAAACAGGTTTCCTGGTAGAAAAAAAACATATATTTTGTAATTGTTCCTTGAAGTGTTTATTGACTGAAGGAATATTCAGACTTCAATACAAGTTAAACTCAAACTCCAGTGTTTTTTTTAATAATTTAGTCTTCTTTTAAAAAGCAGATATCAAGGTTAAAGGGATAGTTCACCCCAAAATTTAAATAATGTCATAATTAAATAAAAAAAAAAAAACAACTGCTGAACTCGCCTTGCCTTGTTCATCAAAACGAACAAATCTTTTTTGGTTCGTTGAATGAACCATATGACTTGTTCATTTTGATAAACAAGTTTGAACTGGAGAGTCACGAACACGCATCACAGAACAGAGCAAGGTGACCATTTGTGCTTAAAAAACGTATTTATTTTTGAAATGGCCGATGGATTCGCTTGATAAGACCCTTATTCATCATCTGGTGTTGTTTAAAGCCCTTTAAAGCTGCACTGAATCTCTCATTTGGACCTTGAATCGTTTGGTTCCCATTGAAGTCCATTATATGCAGAAAATCCTGGAATGTTTTCATCAAAAACCTTAATTTCTTTTCGACTGAAGAAAGAAAGACGTGGACATCTTGGATGACATGGGGGTGAGTAAATTATCAGCAAAAGGTTTTTTTTTTAAAGTGAACTACTCCTTTAACCGAAGATTAGAAAAGAAAAAAGGGTCTAAAACGAGTCATTTTTGGGTGTACGGTCCCTTTAAGGAGAGGCACTTAGAATACAAGCTAAATTTTGGAGGTTGTGACCAACATTATGCCACAAATGCTGTTGATTGACCTAACCTTGAACCTGGAATACTCCTTTAAGCAGCAGTATTCAGGTTACTGTAATAACAATAATTACCTGTCTCCGTGATCATTATGTTGTCATTGTGACGATCACCAATGCCCAGGACATAAGTTGCCACACAATACCCTCCACAGGAGAACACAAAGCGTTCAACAGCCTGCTGGTGCTAAAGAGGTGGAAAAAAATGTACAAACATGACATCACCAATGCCTGACCTTTTTCACATTTGCATCAAGCAAATACACACATGCAAAGACCCTAACCTCCTTCACCAAACCCGCAGGTGTTGGTATACGAGTCAAGAGAGCTTGTTTAAAAATAGCACACTGGATGTGTGTAGGTGCCGTCTACACAAAAGCAAACGCCCTCAAACCAAGCTTCCAGGAAGTGAGGCGTTTCCTTCCTCTTTAGCAAATAAAACAGTTCAGCAAGTGGAAATAAGAACATACCTTGTCCTCATTGACACACTTTTCACTGAGCCATTGGCTGAGGATTTCGTCTTTAAAAGCTCCGGTGTTCCCGACAGTGCTTTGCTGAATGTTAGCAATAGTAGTGGCATCCTTCACTATTTCAATCATTCCTAGAAGAGGAGAAGTTCAGGAATGTTATTCTGTTTGACTGGAGAAAAAAAAAAAAAAAAAAAAACGACACATCAACCGCCATTACCGATTTTATTTCCGGTGGAAATGCAGCCGTATGGTAACAAGGAAAGATCCAAGGATTCCAGCTCCCAGATAGACTCCATTATTAGTAAAATCTGAAAGAAAGTAAAAAGGTCTATTTGCAAGACAGCATTGATGACTGCTAGCATGCTTTTAAATGATCATGTCTACCTGTAATATCAGCATGTCCTGGCGAAGGTCATCCCCGTCTTTAAAGATGACTCCAATCGTGTCACTCGACAAGGTGGTTGGGTCGGCTCGTTTGAACTGAAGCCATAAGGGTTTCTTCTTGGATGCCATCACTTTGCATTGTTCAATCTACAATTAATAAGGTGTATTGTTAAATGGGTGTATTATCTAAGGCTATCTTAGTATATTTATTGATGCACTGTATAGTTTTACGTACCACAAGTGCTCCTGCCCGTAGGCCCGGGTCGTAAGGTACTTTAAAGCTGTCCGGCAACCCTGATATCTGCAGACCTTCCAGTTTCTGGCGCAGCTGAGTAACAACTACAGTGTTCCCACCACATTAGATATAAAATGAACTGAGTTGGCCTATTGCAAAACACTAGAGACAAAAACTGGCTGTAGTCATCACCTTGTGGTGAAACATCATACTTTTCAGCAGACATTTGCTTAATCTCGCGAGTGACTTTTTGCAAGGCCTCTGTAATCTCCACCTGCTTCCTGAAGTCCTGCAGCATGGCTTCACCACAACCACGGAGATAAGCTTCCAGAATTACGGCGTACCTCTGCTGATAGTGCATGGATTGAGCGATTTCACTACGCAGGAACCAGAACAAGAAATGGCCGATGCGCTTGCTCTGTGAAGGAGTTAAAAGAGTTGGCATTTAGTTAGTTTAGATTTTATCCAAAGTGACAATTGCTATATATATGTCAGAGGTCGCACGCCTCTGGGGTTAAAGGAGTAGTTCACTTTTAAAAAAAAGTCACCCCATGTCATCCAAGATGTCCATGTCTTTCTTTCTTCAGTCGAAAAGAAATTAAGGTTTTTGATGAAAACATTCCAGGATTTTTCTCCATATAATGGACTTTACTGGTAACCAAACTGTTCAAGGTCCAAATGAGAGTTTCAGTGCAAACTGCAAACTGTTCAAAGGGCTTTAAATGACACCAGACGATGAATAAGAGTCTTATCATGCGAAACGAATAATAAAAAAAAAGTTTAAGTTTTATAAGCTTGCGTTTGTGACTCTCCTGTTCGAACTCGTTCATCAAAATGAACAAATCTTTTTCCGAGTCAATTCGTTCATTTCGTTCGTTGAATGAACCAAATGACACGAAAAAAGATTCGTTCATTTTGATAAATGAATTTATAAAACGTAAACTTTGTTTTTTTTCGCTTGATAAGACCCTTATTCGTCGCCTGGAATCGTTTAAAGCCCTTTCAACAGTTTGCACTGAAACTGTCTTTTAGACCTTGAACCGTTTGGTTCCCATTGAAGTCCATTATATGGAGAAAAATCCTGGAATGTTTTCATCAAAAACCTTAATTTCTTTTCGACTGAAGAAAGAAAGACATGGACATCTTGGATGACATGGGGGTGAGTAAATTATCAGCAAAAGTTTTTTTTAAAAGTGACACATTGGTGTCTCACAGTGGATTCGAACCCGGGCCTCTCACACCAAAGGCATGTGTCTTATCCACTGCGCCATCACCACCCCCATGTTAAACTGAAAACATTGTAAAAACTACAGTCGGGTGAAGTTCTGACTTACTCTAAGTGCACGTTTGAGGAGGAACCTGGCAAGTGCGCTGTCATGGTACGGTTCAAATTTTACAGCCTACAAAAAAACAAAACAAATAACCAACAACAAAGATGAATACCGTATTCTTCCACTTGCACACTTCACATCATACTGTTATCAATCATACAATCGGGTGATTCATTTTATGTAAATATTCCCTTGCTGATTTTAATAGCTAACTGGAGTTCCTTTGTTTATTGAGTTATGATATGCAAAACCAACCATAGCGTGTGTTGTAAGTCACCTGAACAAGCTGCAGGAGGTACCGAAGGACATCATCATCTCCCAGAGTCTCCAACTTCCGGACGGCCAAAGAGCGCACGTTTTCATCAGAGAAGTGGCAGTCCAGTAACTGTAAAGCCAAACCCACATCAAGCGAGCTTCGGTCCCATACGGTGCTTCTCTCCAGAAGACAGTGTGTAATCCCCACAGCCTCTTGTTTACCCCACTTAACGGAGGAAAGAAACTTGGGATATGCTTTGGGATCCTTCATGCACTCCTGCCGAAAGTGCCAGAGCAATTCTTTATCTTCGGAGGTGAGTGGATGCAAGGGATCTGTAGCAATAATCTGCTCGAACTGTTTGCGCAGATGGTTGGGCATCTCTCTCTGCCCTCTCTCGCCGTCCATTTCCGAGTCCGGAGAATCCTTGCTCTTGGGAAGAGCCACCGGGTAGCAGTACTTGTCCAGGAGAATAGCAACAGCCATGGAGTTGTTCTTGTCCGGGTTGGTTGCGGACGTAAGTTTGTCTGCGTTAACGCTGCTGTGGTCTTCATTCTTCTCGGGCATCTTCCACATGTGCAAGATGAACTCCCCTTGTCTGAGCAGGGAACGGTGGTCCACCAGTAACAGGTTGACATAGTAGAGCAAGCGGCTCTTGTTTTTGTAGTCACTTTCCTTGGACGTTTGGGTCTGCGCTTTTCCACACGACACCTGAAGGCTAAGTCGGGCACCTTTGGGCAAGTCCTTGATCTTTATGTTGAACTCCAACCAGGTGTTCCAAAGCACCTCCTCTGTAAAGGGTTTGGAGTTTGTCCTTTCTTGGGCCAGGAGCTGCTGTCCATGGAAAATACTGGCCTCGACAAACACGATCAACTCTGAATTACGTGGGAGAACCGGTATGTCAATCCCCAAGATCTTGACCCTGAATTTACGATTGCAGTCCCAAAGGGAGATGGTGAACACCTTCTCGTGGTCTTTCTCAGTGATGGTCAGTTGTTCGTGAGTCCCAGCGACGCCGGTGCAGTCGTCGACCTGAGACCAGTCCTCTTTTTGGACCACATCTTGTTCTGGGTTTGGTGGATCCTCTAAAACCAGATGGATCTCTTCGCCATTTTTAAGACACTGTCTGATCCAGTGGAAATTTTGAATCGCATGGTTGCCATATAGGTATTCCTCTCGTCCACAAACCCTCAAGACAAAATCGGATTCGCTGACGTCTTCTGCTATGCCTAGAAGCGCTCTCTTGTTGGTGATCTTGGCGAAGAAGCTCTGGAGAACCCCGGCAGGTGTGTCATCTATAGACACCTTAATGGTCTGGCTTGTTGTGTCCTTGTGTATCACCACCAAAATGTTATTGGTACTTATTTTGCTCAGCAAGTATTCAGGAAGGGGCTTCATAGTCATCCAGGGATCCATTGAGTAAAGTTTGGGATCTCGGTCAGACAGCTCGATTTTCCGAGGGGTCAGGAGCTTTCTTCGTGTGAACTCCAGTTCGTCGTCATGCACGTTGCTTACATCGGTAACGTCGTATCCGATCAGGTAGTTCAGAAACCGTTGGTACTGAAGCGAATCCTCAATAGGTTGTGGTCTAACAACCAGATGAATCTTCCCAACCTCTTTTCTCAATGCTTTCCAATATCTGATACAGTCAAGGGTTTGGAATACCTGCTGCTTGTCGTAGATTTCATACCAGTTGCCCTTCTTCTGGTAGAGTAGGATGCAGTGGTCCGGAGAGTATTTTTGGTAAAACTCAGGGCATAACTTAGTGGTGACTGCTCTGTGCCAAAGCTGGACCTTCACCTGCTCTACCGTCCAATTTCCAGTCACGTCCAGTTGTAGCGTTTCTGGGGTCTTGGTGTTTTTGTTGATGGTGGGAAGTATAAACTCAACCGGTATATGATCCATCGATACAGCTGAGTTAGACGTGAATGCTTTCATTTTCCTTCTCCTCCTCTTGTTTTCCTCTCTACGAACTACTGGCGGTTCATCATCACTGGCTTGCTGTTCCATAACCAATGCTAAATTGGTAAAAGAAAGAGCAGTTTTCTCACAAAAAAGGACTAGGGTTGCTTAAAGGAATAGTTCACCCAAAAATTAAACCTATCCCATAATTTACCCAACCCTCAAGACTTTACTTGTTTTCATGAGAGAGTCAAGATCCGGTGGAAGGGTTACCTTTGACCAAGTAGCGGCCTTTGCTATGATCATCCGTTTCACTTTGAAAAGGCCTCGTAACAGAAGTTAATGGGAAATTAATGGGAATTTGAGGCAAAAACACCACAAAAATTAATAAAAATCTTGTTTTTAATATTTATAACCATATATTGAGTGCTGTTTTCCCAATTATGAGCACAAATGCAAATTTGATTGCCTATTGATTTTATACAGCAGTTCAATAAACAGGAAGTTAATGTCAGGTGACTTTGGGGGGGCCTCCCTGTTTGTTTGAAATGGGTCTTCGAAATTGCAAAGGGCATCTCTGCTCTGACCCGATGAAGGACGGAGGCGTAGTCGTGTAAGCTTAGGTAAAAAATAAAACCACATAATAACTCTCTCCTGAACACGCGTTGCTGGAAGCCAGTGATTATAGGTTATAAAGTTTAAATATGGATATTTTTCCAACAAAAACCTATCGCTACACTTCAGAAAGCATTTATTATGTATGGATTACTTTTATGATGGATGCGCTTTTAAAGCTTCACTATTCAATGTCATTACAAAGCTGGGAAGAGCCAGATATTATTTAATTTAACTCTGATTATGTTCAGCTGAGAGAAAGTAATATACATAATATATGGCTTGAGGGTGATTAAATCATGGGATCATTTTCATTTTTTGGGAACGTTTCCTTTAATTGCATGCACAAATATGCCACCATGGACCACCACCACAATATTTTACAAACTGATTACACCTAAAATAGCTTCCTCCAAAAAAATAAATTAAAGAAAATGTATATAGCTATATAGGAGGTGAGCAGGTGTAATGTTTCAAATGTTACTTTTAGTCATTAGTACAGTACAGAATTAAATGTACATTTATAAACATATTAAGATGTATTTTACTTGTTAGAGTTACATTATCTAACATAATCTGATACGAGTTACCGTTCACTTTATGCAAAGGAAGTCACCAAAGCAGGAAGCACAAATGTGCTAAACCCTCCACACAACAGATGTTGACAAAGCAGAAAAGTAAGCAAATAACGCAAACCGAATGTCACAGCAATCAAGCATTAGTTTCATACATCGACCAGTTTGCGAGAGGAAACTTTAAAAATGTCCATGTTGTAGAAACACACAGCAAACGCGGAAGTTTCTTTAATGACACCCTAAACAAGTATGATATTTAGAGTTAAAACACACGTAATATATCTATGGTGCAATGTCATTTTTACACAAAATAACAAGACAAACTATTTATAACACTGACAGCTCAGAGGTAACGGTTTCGCCGGAAGGTTACCGTAAAAAGCGGAAAAAAAATAATAAAACTCACCGTTCAGCAAACGCAGAGCCGAAGACCCTGAAAGCGGTCGGGTGAACACTTATTCATGGATGCAGTAATGAAACTCAAAACAGGCCACATACAAGTATAACCGCTCTTAATTCAGTAGTTATTAGTCCAAAATAAACGCGACAGTCAGTCACTGAAGCGCGTTCCCCTCCTTCACGGTCACACGCATTCAGATGCTGCTCCCATTGGCCTGACACACACCTCGGCTCACTCTCGACTTTACACATGCATAACATGTAATATGTCATGCAAATATGTCTTTGCATAGACAACAAGGGTTTTCGATTGCATAAGGATGAAGATCTTTAGGTATTTTTCCAGTTCAATCACTTATCGAAGCACTATTTTATTAGACTGTGTATAGAGTTTATATTTATTTTATATTTAGTTGTTCACATGTAAACAATTAACATTGTGTCAATGTTAGAGACATTGTATTTGCCCATAGACATATAGCTACACATAGTGTATATAGTGTGGCATCCTATATATCTATGGTATTTGCCCAGTATGGCAATATTTGACTATATTATTTGTGCAATGGTGTCCTCTAGTGGTGTGTTACAAGATAGGCACACATGGCATGCAGGCTACTCGGTATTATTATGGTATGCCATTCAGGAAATTATTGTATCTATGAGGTTTGAGTATATGATTATGAATGAAAGTCTGGATATATAGAATGAGACTTGAATAAATGAGAGTGTGAATATATGGAATGGAACTTTGAATATGGAATGAAACTGAATATATGGAAGAAAATTGCAAATGGAATGATTGTGAATATATGAATAGAATGCTGAAAATATGGAATGAAACTTGAGTTTATGGAAAGAGAGTGTGAATATATATGGAAAGAAACTTCGAGATGGTTGGTTGGTTGGTTGGCTCAGCAATTTAGCCATATATGTACAGTAAGATTTTACAATCAGTACATAACACCTCCTTGCTGTTACACAACAGGACAAAGTCTACTAATCCTATATTATTTTTTTATGTTTGTTTAAAAAATAAAGAACTAACAAAAAACATCAGACTTTACTAATTTCTTTCTGAGGCCAACGCGTATTTAACCTAGATTAGAAATCTTACTATTAATGACGCCTCACCCTCTTTCCATTAAATGAAACTGCAGTCACTGATCCGTAGAACTGACGTCATGAACACAGCCTTTCACACGGCCAATCAGAGAGCGGCTACAACAGCCCTGTGATTGGCTGAGTTTGAGGTGGTGGGCCCTGTCTTGACGTCATTATCAGCAGTCCAGAGATTGGTCAGAACATGCCAATCATTTTATCGACTAGATAAAATATTGGCTAAAATAACTTTTATATAGCTTTTTAATTGTATTATAATCTTAATAGCTTCATAGATATCTTGTTTGAAAGCAATAAACCAAAACTATCCCACTGACATGATTGTCTAAAACTAAATTGCATAGAGATTCAAGGGTCAACATTAACATCAATGAAATTAAACACTATGTCCACTGGTAGTCTCCTGAAAAGAAATTCACAAAGAAAACACCAATACAGTTTTGTGCAAATACAATAGATGACGAATACTTCCATAATGTACATCTTTTTTTTGTTCAAAATGTAATTTTATGCCACCACTTGTAAATAAAAAATAAAATAAAGGGGTTAAATAAACTTTATCAATGAAATACATGTCAATTGATAATTTTGTAATGTAAAATTTGATTGTAGGACAATCACAGTAAATGATCAAATAAAACAAGAGCTTTCCAATTAACACAATCATTACATAACACTTAATATAATATGCAATTCCTTTCTGTTACAATGTTTGTTTAAAAAAAAAAAAACACTAACACAAAACAGTAGACTTTACTAATTTCTTTCCGAGGCCAATGGGTTAAATCTAATTTAACCTAGATTATAAATCTTATTTAATGTCGCGTCTGGCTCCCCTTCTGTCCATTATACAAAACAAATAATTTTATGGGATCACTTGTAAATAAAAAGTAAAATAAAGGGGTTAGATATACTTTAACAATGAAATAGCAATGTCTAATGATAATTATATAATGTAAAATTATATTGTAGGACAATCGTGGTAAAGCAAAACTTAAAATAAAGGGCTTTCTAATAATAATAATAATAAAAAAAAAATCCATTGTTTTTTTAATTATCTTACTGATTCATCCATTTACTTTACGGTAAGTACCACACCTCAAGATTCCCAAAGTAAATTTAAAAGAAACAAAAAAGCAATTAAAACATCCCAGATATTAAATGAACAGGATCATTCCCCTACTTGAGTCTAAACGAAAATAATGCAAATTTATTTCTTTGCCTTTATATATATATATATTGAGTATTGACATTTAAACAGATAATACATAAAATTATGAAAGGAATGAATGTTAATTGCTTTTACTTGCAATAAAAAAGAAGTACCAAGCCTCTCTTCCAAGCTATCTCTCATAATGAAAAAAAAATTATTTGTAGAATGTAATGTTTTACTCTGTACAATGTAAGATCTGTTACGTTTTCACCAATATCGATTTGGCTTATGTTTTATGTTAAATGTCATTGTATTTGTGAGCTTTTATGAAAGTTGAATACATTCTGTTTGAAACCACGCCTCACCCCCTGCAATGACGTCTCGCTGTCCTCATCCACTGATTGGCCAGTCCACCCCATTCGGTCCCGCCCATTCCGATTGCGTCACTCCCCCTCCTCATCAACCGCGGTTGGTTGAGGGGGAACAACAGAAACTGACAGCAGCGCGCGACTCCAGTCACGTCAAGGGGAAGATGGAGCTGCACACAGGCGCCGTGGACTTCAACATCTTATTAGCCACCGACTCCTACAAGGTGAGCAAAGATCCTAAACCGAGTCTAGGTTACACCACCACCGGTGAACCCGTGATTGAGGGGAAAGCGAACGAGAAATGAAGGTGGTTTCATCCTTCAGGCCGTTAACGGTTGAGTCGGTGTCAGTCAGGTCGGTAGGCCGAATGTGTGTGAGGAGAGACGACAGGTACATCCACATCTTTTTTTCTCTCATCAGAATATAAGTGTTTATGTCAGTAATAGCTGAATATAAACAGAAAAGAGCGTGAATTATTACACCTTAAGGACGAGAGGCGAAAATCCTGAGGGGAGGTTTTTCTTTCTCTAAAGCAAAACTGAAAGCATTTGCTTTCTCAGGAAATGGATCCATCTTGCGAAACTAGATAAAGTTCATTAAGACCCCGTGTTTCGTGATTTATTATAACAATTATGAATGATATTTGTGCAACTAACCTTCTACTAGACCTGTATTGACCTTTTTGTTATCGTGTCACCGGCGTGATTTGCTCAATTTGAATAGTTGTGACTCCGTACATCGAGATTTCTAAATTAATTCTACACAACGGTAGATTATTATATTTGTAAATGGCTCAAGTTGCAAAATTCAACATATTCAGTGTAATTGTATTGAAAAACAATTTAATGTGTTGGATATACTTTAATCTGGCTGCACTGACATGGATGATTTCTAATGCAAAGTAACTCACATGACATATTATAATGTACTATTAGTGTACTGTAACAGTGTTAATATCATAAACGACTGAAACTTAGTTAAAATATGTTTTCATCACTCCAAAACTTGTTTTCTATAAATGTATAAAATATAAAAAAGACCATGAATTAATTTCAGTTTTTCATGCATAGTATTTTAAATAGTATTTTACATAATATTTTTAAAGGTTTCGTATATTATATCTCACATGAAAATGGATACATATAATGCTTTAAAATGTATTTAAATAATACCTGTTTATCCATAAAGGGCTAGCTCACCAAAAAAAAAGGAAATTATCCCATAATTTACTCACCGTCAAGCCATCCTAGGTGTATATAACTTTCTTTTTTCAGCCTAACACAATCAATATATTAAATAATATCTAGGCTCTTCCAACTGAACTTTTATAATGGGAGTTAATGTTACCTTAGATTTTGGAGCCCAAAAAAGCACATCCATCCATCATAAAAGTAATCCATATGGCTTCATGGAGTTAAAGGACTTTTGTTACAAAAATATCCATATTTATAACTCGCTGGCCATGTACACCTAGGATGGCTTGAGGGTGAGTAAATTATGGGGTCATTATTGACCGAATTAACTCTTTAATATTGGCAGCCCAAACATTATTTAAAATTATATAAAAAAATATTAAACATTAAACTTAAAGTAGAAAACTAAATTAACAGTCATTTAGTGTAAACAAAAACTAAATAAAAATAAAATTTGTGGGGCATCAGTCTGATCATTAAAATATATATCTATATATATATATACTGTATATATATATATATATATATAGAAATAGAAATGAAAGGTTAAATCTGTGTTAACTAATTGACTTGTGCTGGGTGAATATATGAGTGTCCCTTACATTGTGTCAGATTTCTGCTTAACAGACATATATGCTATCAATATTTTGTTGTGTGTTTAAAGTGTGTTAAACTCTGGTCAAGCATGCATCCCCAAATTTCTTGGACAAAAATTAAAAACAAAACCAGTTTCACAGTGTTTTAAAAGTTAATACAGTTTATTTATTATACTTTAAGTGCCAATATAATGTTGCGAGATGCTGTATCATGAAAAACGACTGCTGACGTTTCCCAGCAAACACGTGATGCAAACAAAGTGTTTATTATTCGGTTTATAGATGATAAGAAGGAAGTGTCTCATAACCTTTGAATCTCAAGTTTTACTTTGTAAGACCGAGTCCTGAAGTTGTTATTTGTGTCTTTGTCTTTTCACCTGAACCCAAAGCTCTCTGTCCTTGAGAGTAGCGTCCTTGACTTCTGTTTTGTCTGTTATGTTGTGGATCTGTTCTCATCTATGTTTGATCAGTGTTTTCTTTCCTTGGTGCTGCTAGAGAACGGGAGTGGATGTGATTGTCTTTTATCCTCCCACCGCGGATGTAATAGGATTCTCGTGTTTTGCGTTGAGGCTGACGACACGTTCATTTAGCCTTTAAAGGGACGCTTCATTACTTAAGGATCCCCCAGAGGTCATTGCAGGGTCATAGATCACGTGTGGAAAATAGCTGGCTGCTCCTTATTTATTCAGTCAACACTACAGTCTGCTTTCTGTGTCTTCTTGATAATGAGTGAGTAGATTTTCATTCTGTTCTTCTTTAGGACTGTTGATTAGGTCAGACTATGAGCTCTGCTATGATAACTTGTGATTAGTGGTCGACCGATATTGTTTTTTTTGATTGCCGATATCTTATAGAGCAGGGTGGCCAATATAAAGCATATACATACTTTATATTTATTTAAATCAACATTTAATATATTAGAAAACCAATCTTTAAAATAAACATGCTTGTACTTTAGATGGTAACTTCTTGAATCTGCAATCATATTACAGTATTTTACACAAATAAAGTAATTCTTTAAAAATATGTGAATAAAACGGAAGTAAACACTGTCACACACTCAGTAATCTGGTGATTTCGTGCGCACTGGCAATCATATTTTTTGCAAATAAAGACAAGGTAACACTAATTTTACATACATTGAATATGACACAGTGGACAACTGGATAAAGCACAGTATATTTTAAAATGAAGGATTTAAAGTTTTTCGATCTTGTCTCTTCGCATTCACTCACTTCCCACGGACCGACTGTCATTCGCAATAACACGTTTATGCCAGCTACAAATGGATTCGATTAAACACTGCAAAAAATACTTTTCTTACTTGGTATTTTTGTCTTGTTTCCAGACCAAATATCTAAAAAAATGTAAATCAAGACGCATACTAAATGAGATAAGATATTATGTCTTGTTCTCCAGGGGAAAGAAAAGGGGAAAAGAAAGAAAAAGGGGAAAGAAATTTTCTGTTTGTATTAAGATATTTTTTCTTACACCATTGACGTATAATTTAGCTTTTTTTAAGCATCAACTTCATTTTTATTTCATTTCCCCAGAAGACAAGACTTAAGTCATTTTAATACGTTAGTAAATGTATCTTGATTTAAGAAATGTTTGATATTTGGACTGGAAACACACATCAGTAATGTTTTCTGTCTTTTGTTTGATTAACATTAATGACTCATGGCAGATATATTAGGCTGCTGTCACTTTAAGACCAAATGCACTTTCTTTCCTAACTGTTTATGTTTACTTGAGACATTACTGCCTGTGTTTATGACAATACTCGCCTTATTTTCGTTAGTATTTGACCATCTGAAACCTCATACCTCACTTGTCTACACATTTAGCCAATTTAGCTCCATCTCGGAGGTCGTACACAGAAAGCCTCTTGAGATTAATAACTCTTTTTAATATTTAGCACAGCCCACAATACACTGCATTTAACGACAGTCATGTTACATGATTTGAGTGATTTGTATATTAAAGAGTGGCAAAGTGTACTGCTTTAGGGTATCGTTTTATCTCTATTATTGTGTTTTTATAATCGTTTGAAGCCAAAATTTAAATACAAATAAAGTAAATCGCTCAGCCGCCAGGAGATTTCAGTCCATTTTTGACCAATGGGTCCACTTGGCAACATCAGATTAGATCTGAATGCTTTAGTTTTACAACTTGTTCACAATATTTTACTTTCATTTCAGTTTGCCACACCTTAAAATAACTCTCATACAACCTCCTAGGCTGAAACCGTGGCTGGTTTTCTTGATCTGAAGCCTGAACTCTGTGGCATGCCTCCGTGCACACACAGCCAGTTGTTGCACATGCCTGGACCACATGCAGCTGTTCACATGAACGGTCTTTTCCAGAAGGGAAAGGGCTTCCACGGCTGCTGCTGCTCCACAGGGACTTCTGCCCTTTGGGAGAAAAAGCTTCCTGAAGTTAACCCTCAGGGTGCGAGGGAACAGCACCTGTAGCTGTCGGGCATAACCATGAGTCTGTAACCTTTCCCAGGCTGCCCTGTACACAGGAGAACAGCCAGAAACTGCCAGGGAAAGGTCAGCATGCACAAAATATCAGAAGTGAGCTAGCTAAGTAGGTTGTCTGTTTGATATCTTGTGTAACTGTAGTCACGTTCCCGGCATAGGGTGTATTTATATCACAACACTTTGAAGAGCAAGAGGGCAAACTTGATTATTTTATTATTTTTTCCTGAAGAAATCATGGTTCCCAGATCACATTGAGACGTGGTCTGAAGTTAGCCAGGCTAGATGTCTGTCTAATAATGTGTTTAATTTGGTGCTGGAGGTCTGGCAGACAAGCTGGAGTCAAACCCAGCATCAGTCTGAATTACAAGAAATGGTTGACATCCATTAGCATATTTGCAAATACAGAGCAGTGCCAGCTAGGGCTGTCGCGGTTATGGAATTTCCCTTGCGGTAATGTTGAGTGGCTCAATAGCGCGATATGCGGTATTACCGCCATTTATTTATTTAATTAATTTATATGTTTTTTGTTGCTATGTAAATAATGTTTACGATGTGGACAAAAACGAGGACATTTTCAGTAACCAATGTAACCGAAACTAACAGCGTCTACAGTATATGCGCATTGAAAGACTTTCACTCAGCGCGCATATTGTTATAACAACGGACTTTGAGCGAGTCATTGAACCGTTCATTCAACGAACACGTTTAAAAAAGCTGATTCAACAAGATGTTAATTATTTTTAACTTTGAGATTCTACTTTTCAAGGCTCAGCTGAGCAGCAATGCGTCACATGGGCAACGCTGAAGCTGATGCTTCACTTATTAGAGACCCATTGATTCAATGCGTGACTCACTGATTTTATTTCAGCTTCCTTGTGTTGTGGGATGCTGACCAGCGCTGCTGCTGACGCGCATTTATGGGAAAATACCCGTGAAGAGAACGTTAAAATGATGATGCGACAAATTTTCCGCTTCCCTTTGACACGACAAGCTTTTCACGACTTCAAAGACAGACGCAGGTGATTGCACGAGCTCTGCCGATCTCTCTCATTCACTGTCTGTGTGAAGCCTGTAGGCTACACATCACCATGATAAACAGTCTTGTTATCGTTATGAACTTGTTTAACATTCAATACACATGCATTAAGTTCAAAACAAGAAGGGTATAGCCTTATTAAAAAAAAAACGTGAATATCGCGGTTGCTTCGGTTACGTGCTGTCCTCTGTGGTTGAGTTGTCAGAAGCGCGGTACGACAATATTGCGGTTACCGCGACAGCCCTAGTGCCAGCGGAACAACACGAGGAGTTATGTTGTTTTTATGAATTGAATATATAATATAATTGTTTCTTTCTTTCAGGTCACGCATTACAAACAGTATCCACCCAACACTAGTAAGGTGTATTCTTACTTTGAGTGCCGTGAGAAGAGGACAGACTCTACCAAGCTCAGAAAAGTCAAATACGACAAGACGGTCTTCTATGGGCTTCAGTACATTCTCAACAAATACTTGAAAGGTACGTTGGACGTGGTTGCCAATGCTGATTTAACTTGTGAATGGGAAATGCAGCCCCGTGGGTAATTTTGGGTTGTGTCCATGCTAAAGTATGCAGCCGTCCCTCCAAACTTACAGTCAGTTTGCTTCATTCTGCTCACAAGCAGGCTGAAAAATAATAACGCTGTTTGTTCCAACAGAAAGAAAAAAAAAATGACTTTCTCGTGATGGAGCCAGTGTTAAATGACCGAACTTGATGGTAGAGTTATAGTCTAAGAAAATAGCAGCAGGAAGAGGCGGTTTAAGTGCAAGACGTGTGACTAGCAGTCTAGTTCTTGCATGCCGATCAAATATACCACATTTATAAAGGAATTTTGTCTATTTTTACACTGTATAGGATTTCATGGTGCGCTCGGGTGAAGGCTTTAGCAATTGTGCTATTGAATGAAACGAGACAATAGAACATCTGCTCTTTAACCCACAAAAGACAGCAGCCCGAACCAGTCTGTCTCACAGCTTTGGTAGAGTAGTAAATACTAAAGTTGCACTACTTCTATTTCTATTGCTGTTTTCCTTTAATCAGTTGTTTATGCTAATGTTTTACAATTAGTTTAATGTTTCTACATTTCTATATCTCATGTTTCTAAATTTCTAGCCCTCAGTATTTTTTTTGCAGATCATTTTGTAAACTTGACACTTAAGGAATTTAAAGCTTTAAGCATCAATGATGATATAGTATTTCCATACTTAAATTTCAGACATTTTTAAGTAAATGTGTTAAAAAAAACACACAAACATGTGATTGGTTAAAAAAAAATTAGCATACGTTTGTGAAATTTTTGATTTATTTACTAACGTTACATCACCAATAAAAGGTTTCAGAATGAGCTAACATGCATTACATTAATAAAACATGCACATAAAAAATACACTGTGCATATTGAGTATATAAAGTCTTCCACAATGAGTACATTTGCATGCACAGTTATAATGTGCTTGTAATGGGATTTTGTCAATAATGCAATTAAACTTTACCACATGTAAATACAATGCTTCAATTAAACTGATGTGATTAAGCTTGGTAACCATAATTGCATTAATGTGGCATACACCAATTTTAGACGTACACAACATGCCGTGTTTCGCTCATTGGGGTTGGGTATTCACATTTTAACCAGTATTGGTACCGGTACTTGTAATTCAGTCCCGGTCCCCAACGGTACTTTTTTCGGTACTTTAGGGATGTTTACCTCAATAACTGTAAAGAAACTGTAAGATATTTATAAAAGTATTATTGTCTGTGATGTTTGTGTACTGTAATATTCACCAGTAAACTAGCAGCTTGAATTCATAAAAACACCCATTTTATATTTATATTTTGTTTGTTTCATTTCTATGAAAAGATTTCCCACGAATTCTGCATTTTTTTTTTTTTTTTGGGGTAATCAAATGAAGACATAAAATTCAACCCTCTGATGGTCTTCGTTTTGGAGTCACGTCCTGAGAAGTGACCGCACACCTAAAAATGAAACATCCTCCATCCCAGTAAAAACCAATGCAATTGATTTTTGTTCTATAATATGTATTCTTTTTAATTGAGTATTTTGAGTCAATTTGATTGAATTTATTAATATTTATGCAAACATTTTGCATGATTTTGCATTGGCAAGACAAAGCTTCACTGTGAGCATAGAAGTTTCTCTCAATGCAATAATGCATCCTTGTTATACACATGCAAGCAGGGGCAGTCTTTTTATCCCTGTATTGTTTCTGTGCTTTCTTGAGATCTTGTCTCACAGTTGTCCTCTCTCTTTTTGCACTCACAGGACAGGTTGTCACACCAGAGAAGATTCAGGAAGCAAAGGAGGTCTACCGGGAACACTTTCAGGATGATGTTTTCAACGAAAAGGGATGGAATTACATTTTGGAGGTGCGGAGAAACTCATCTCTCTGATTTTTCCGTCTATGCTGAATGTTCATTAACGTCCCTTATGTGATATGACTGCAGAAATACAAGGGTCACCTGCCCATCGAGATTAAGGCTGTGCCGGAGGGAAGTGTTATCCCGCGTGGGAATGTGTTGTTCACCGTAGAAAGCACCGATCCGGAGTGCTACTGGCTTACTAACTGGGTCGAGGTGAGTCATGACCCCTACAGTTATTTTTATATTCATCCAATGCTCTTATCCAAATATACTTACTTTGCTTTCTAGGTATACGTTTTATTAATTTTTTTATCTATATATATTTATATATATACATAAATATTATTATTCCCGAATCCATTTAAATACCAGCTTTGAAACTGCATTTCAATCTTAACTATTTATTTATGCTCTTATTTAGAATATACGTGCAAAATATGATCCATAATTTATTTGGCACTGTATATTAGCCACTAGTAGAGTAAACAGTAGGTTTGGCAGCGTGATCCTCTTCTTGTTTAGAGGAATTATGTATATAATTGGACTTCTCTGTAATGACTACAGCGTTTTAAAAACGTTCCAAGTTATGGATCGGACTATTCCTGTCAAACTTCCTGTAATAGACCGTGTAAACAGTGTGACATATCATGCCACACAACTCCAACTCCAGCATCAAACCTGCTGAGTCATGCTGACAGCCCGACATCCAGTCATCATGATGTAGTACACCTGTCACTGAGAGAAAGGTCGTTTGTTTTGTCATTTGTATATTCAAATCCGCTTTAATTGAGTAAGAGGTCTCCTTTTACAGATGGCTTTGAATGTATGGCAAACATGTCATGTGAAGATGGTAAATTTAGACTGTGTGTGTGTGTGTGTGTGCCCTTGGCTCCACATATCTATTCTCCAGTCAATTCAGGAGATTGTAAACACGTCTACTTCCTTTATGATGACCATGAGAAGGCACTGATGCTTACTAATAACTCAAATGTTTGGAGACTTTTCAGACTCGCAAGGCGACATTATACTGATTAATTAAAATATTTAGAATAAGCTTCCCCTAAACCTTCACTCCCATTCCAAGGCTCATTTTTTGTGCCGTGAGGGTGGAGAGAATCTCTTATTCGTGATAGTCACATATACTGTAGGTTATAATTCGATTTTGGGCTGTGTTGATCCAAGACTTAGAGTTAATGACATTATGTGCAAAGTATAGTTGCTGAAGACGCAGTAAACACACTGACAATTGCACCTGATTGATGAAAGAAAGCTGAATTGGATTACTTTGATAGCCATCAGTCTGATTATTTCGGGTATTCATTGCGCTAGCTTGCAGATGTATCATTTTAAATCAGTGTGAAAACAGAATTGACTCCATTTGCATCTTATCTCAATACATGCCAAATTCCAAGTGCCAAATCTGAGTAAAAATCAATGTTGGCGAGTACACAAAACAGTTATTGACGATTATCAAATCGCAGAGGTTGCAATTTAATTATATGGATGTATAGTCTAGCAAGCTGCTGTGAGTTTAGGCCACTCATAATGTGCATTTGAAAATGCAACATGCAACCATCATAATGATGAAATGATAATAGTTATAAAGAGCCATCCTGTGGTTTTCTGACAAAATAAAAGCTCTGTGGATTATCGCTTGAACGCAGATATTAAGCCATGAATATTCGCATTGCATTTTTAGTGTATTCTGTAAAATACAATATATATATATATATATATATATATAATATATATATACATAATTAATTAATTTATTTATTTATTTTTACACACAATAGACTTGGGGTGGTTCAGGTTTTCCTTTTTTCCCCCCCTGATTTTCCTGATCTTGCACAATTCATCAGTTTTTCATGTTATTCCTAGTCGGGAAAGACTGTTTAATTCACATCAATTTATTAAGTTGTGTGAGCTATTGAATAAAGTTAACCAGTTGTTTTATGAATACTCTCTTGTAATACAGAATTCCCACTCATGATCCAGTCAGTTCCTGATAGATAAAATCAAATCTCGCCCTACATTTCCCAGTTATTGAGGTGAAATAAGTTACGATGTTAATTGCCAACAAACATTCTGCAATGACAAACTTACAAGATCACTATCAAACGAGAGGATTGGAGCAGATTCAAAAGTTATCAGTGGTTTGAAACAAATTAAATGCCTTTATAATCAATGTCCAAGAGTCTCATTTCACACGAGTCCATGTGATTGGGACACTATGATGTCCAAAGAGCGTTGCTTATCAGTTAGTGTGAATAGTATGCTAACATTGACTTGACCAGCTGGTCTTAAACAAAGCATTCTGCCTGGCATCCCCTTATATAAGTCCAGTAAACCCTCTGTGTTGACTGTGTGAGCACTCGAAGCGGGTCTTTCGGTTGTTTTTGGATTCATGTTCCAGCTGACTACACGCAGGAAAAAAGTAAACCAGTGCTAGCTTCATTTTTAAGGTCCAAAAAATGTGCCCCCTTCACATGTGATGATACAGAAGCTACATTAGAGAAAACACACACAGGAAATGTTCATGGATTCAGAAACAGCTGCAAGAAACGGTTACACAAACTAAAAACACACAATGCAGAATTCTTATTAACCCTCTGGGGTTGTTCGGCCCAAATGGACCTGAAGAATTTTTTTTTTAAAAAATCACAGCTTCCTCTGAATGGTCCGAAATTCGGTGACTTTGTTGGTATTTGGTATTTGAACACCCAAAAAAATTGGGGACAGGATGTGAATAGTCTTAAGTGGTTGTAAAAAAAATAGTCACACTTAGGGTGTTCGGGTCCAAATGGACCCCCATGGAAAATGAATGGGAAATTGGCAAAAATGTGAAAATAGTGAGTTTTTTTTGTGCATACAATCTACAAATCAGCCACGATCTTGAAAAAAAGCACACAACAGTGAAGGGGTGAATCTATAAAACATCAAGAGTGCAAAACAGACACATCCAGACACACTTTTATACACAAACACACCAAAAAATTCAGATTATACATGTGTTTTGCATTTTTAAAATGCTCAGTTTGTCCACCAGATCTCATTTCAAAAATTGCTTTTATGAGGCCTAGGCTTGACTCTAAAATGAAATACAGCTTTAAAAAAAAAAAAAAAAAAAATTCTATTATGTTCAATGGGGGGAAATTATTATTATTATTGCATTAATACTAATTATAATTATTATTATTATTTTTTTTTTTTTTTCTCAAAACACCTAAAAAGAAAAGAAAAAATATGATAAAAAACGAGTAAAAAAAAAAATTATGATTTTTTTTTTTTTTTTAAACATGAATCCCGCCCTTTGGGTCCATTTGGACCCGAACACCCCGAGTGTGACTCTGAAACGAACAACCCCAGAGGGTTAAACAAGACAATTGTGTGGTAATAGCTAAGGGGAAGTGTTGAAATCATGTGTTTGTCTCCTTAACAGACTATCCTGGTTCAGTCCTGGTATCCCATCACCGTCGCAACTAACTCACGAGAGCAGAAGAAGATTCTGGCCAAGTATCTCATGGAAACGTCAGGAAGTCTGGTGGGACTGGAATATAAACTGCATGACTTCGGCTACCGAGGGGTTTCATCTCAAGAGGTGTTGCTGCACTTCATTTCAAAGCTTTTAACCAAAACCCACAAATCTGATTTAAGTGCCACATTGGTCAGATTACATAGTAATGTCTACCTACGATGAGACTATCCAAGTCAAAAGTGTCTCCTTACTTGTATTTGTAACACACATAGTGTAAATACCCAGCATTAAATACATATCAAACATCCTCACCGCTGTAATGTTCTCTCAGTGGTTTAATTTCTGCATTAGCTATGCGTTTAAACTCGTGTCTCGTTTCCAGACGGCTGGTATCGGCGCATCTGCACACTTGGTAAACTTCAAAGGAACAGACACTGTGGCCGGGATCGGGGTTATCAAGAAGTACTACGGCACCAAAGACCCGGTTCCTGGTTACTCAGTACCAGCTGCAGAACACAGGTGAAACGACTCAAGGCAGAAACGCCCCATAAGAGCTTGATGATAGTTATTCACACCCCTGAAAGTGAAGTTAAAGCCTACAGGGTTTCTTTTAATGTGTAGTAAGTGAGAGTCAATTTATTCAGGGGTCATCCACTTCCAGTTATTTTAACTGTACAAAAAATAGTGCTTGATATTGAAAACTGGTATTTCTTACCATATTATTTTCATTTTATCTAACTATTTACCTAAAACGGACAAGTATCGCACACCGAAGGAAATTAGCTTACTTCCACGTGGCAAAATAAGGTGCATGGCCTAATTCATTCATCACCCATCTTATTTCCTCACACTTCAGCAACGAAACAATGCAGTACATTAAACTTAGCACTCATATTGTCAATGCTGCCACCTAGTGGTAATTCTCATAATCTGAAACTATTTATGATCAGCACTTCTAGGCTTAGGAGTAGTGTTTACTGTTTTTATATATAGGCATTCTTTTTTTTATAGCATTGCTAAATTTCATATCAATAATTAAATGACCCCCATCTCACTGACCATGTCCTTGTGTTGCAGCACAATCACTGCCTGGGGGAAGGACCATGAGAAGGATGCTTTTGAACACATTGTCAAGCAGTTCCCCTCCGTCCCCGTGTCCATCGTCAGCGACAGCTACGACATCTACAACGCCTGTGAGAAGATCTGGGGGGAAGATCTGAGGAGTCTGATCGAGATGAGGAGCGCAGACGCACCGCTGCTGATCCGACCAGATTCAGGAAACCCTCTAGACACAGTGCTGAAGGTAGACGTTCATATTAGCATGTTTGCATTGGACACACAGTACTCATGAAATCATTGAAAGTTTGTGAATGTGAAAAACAAAATTTGAGGCCCTGGAAAGGTTTTGAAAATAGATAAAGGTCCTTGAAAGTGCTTGAATTTATTTTGTGCAAGATCTTTCCTGGAAAAAAATCCCTCCGGTCCAATAATCGTGTTACACTTCGGGACACTAGAATATCTTATCATATTCAGTTCTTATTATTAACCGATATATTTTAATTAAGTGGCAAGAAGAGTGGAATATGTGCAAGAATAATAAGTTGTATGAAACTCATCCGGAAATAACAAACAGACTTTCTACCAATTTTAAAACTAGATTTGATCAAGTGGTCTACACCAGATACAAGTTTGACCCATGCTTTTTTGCTTAAAGGTGAAGACCCAACTTTATGTATGTTTTGTAAAATTCCTTTATCTGTCAAACATTTTTTATTAGATTGTCCTGGACTTAACGCAAGCAGAAGGCTCTTTTATGAAGTTACTTCTTTGAAGGACATATTTAATGAGATTATGCCTTTTATCATATGTTAATTTTAAAAAAATATATTGTATAATATGACTTCTTGTTTATATTTGTTTTGTTTTTGCTGTATTTATATGATGTTTGTATTTTTGTAAATTAATTTTTGCCATGAAAATAGCTCTGACTGCTGACATGGCATGAAATAAAATAATCTGAATCTTATCATATTTTATTACCGTTTTCTAAACTTTTAGAAAAAAACTACAAATAAATTGTGATAATGTGAGAAATGTTGAAGGTGTCTGAAATGTCTATATATATATATATATTTCTTTCAAAACTAAGTGCTTTCCTTTCCTATTTTGAAGGTATAAGAAATATTAGGAACACATTTGCAAAGATTTTTGTGCAGCACACATAAAGTTGTGATCATTATATCTTGTCTTCCAGGTCCTAGAGATTTTAGGAAAGAAATTTCATCCGGTTGAGAACTCTAAAGGCTATAAAGTGCTTCCGCCCTACATCAGAGTCATTCAGGGTGACGGCGTGGACATCAATACTTTACAGGAGGTGTGTATGTCAGACTCAATGCTATCTGTATGCTCTTGGTGAGTTTAAACTCATTCTGTACCCGTTTGATTGTTTTATACAGATTGTAGAGGGCATGAAAAAGCACAGATGGAGCATCGAGAACATTTCTTTCGGCTCAGGAGGAGCTTTGCTGCAGAAACTGACCCGAGATCTGCTCAACTGCTCTTTTAAGTGCAGTTACGTGGTGACGAATGGACTGGGCGTAAGTACCGACTAGCTTTTGCATTTAGTAGGGATTCCACCATATCGGTATCGGACGATATATGTTCATTTATAATGGTTTTTAATTTTTAAAATTTGGCCTATATTAATGCCAATAAATAATGGATTATTTCCTTCAGCTGAGACACTCCAGATTCGCACTGTTGTTTTTTGAATTGCTTGAAATATAATTGGAAAAAGGGAAAATACAGTATGTGCTGTCATATAAGCTACATAAAATTATGAGAACATTATAATTGTGTGCTTGGGACATGGCTTTTAATGGTGAGAATTTTGGTTTTGTAAAAATTTGGATATCGATATATCGGCTTTCACATAAAGAATTATCGGTTATCGGACAACATGTTCATATCGCTGCTTCATCTTTAATTGTACTTATGATGAGCCTAATGTGTATGGTAATTGGAGACCTAAACATTCATTTTGCGGTATTAATGTGAACAGTTAATCAGTCAATTTATGATTTTAAATACATCTGAAAATTGACATCCCTTACAGAAACAGAAATATATCTGACCTTGTATATAGTATGCATAATTCAGAAAATGTAGGATTTATTATGAACTAACTAATAAGATGTTGTCAATTACAGGTAAACGTCTTCAAAGATCCTGTCGCTGACCCCAACAAAAGGTCAAAGAAGGGTCGGCTTTCTCTTCACAGAACGCCAAGTGGAGATTTCGTCACTCTGGAAGAGGGCAAGGGTGATCTGGAGGAGTATGGAGAGGTGCGTTCATTCAGCGTGATTAAAAATTAATCATGCATTTATCTTGATAATGTGTTTGAATGGGTGTTTGAATCTTGATCGTGATCTTTTAAGGATTATTTGTGCAGCTGTACCCTAGTGAAAAATAAATACACTAAAATATCAGGGCTGTCAGTTTAACGCGTTATTAACGGCGTTAACGCAAACCCATTTTAGCGGTGTTAATTTTTTTATCGCGCGATTAACGGCCTTTTTGTCCTAGCAAACTTTGTAGTTTTTTTACATGCTTTTGCATGCGTCCTGATCCATTTCGGCGTCTCGCACTCGCACACTCAAAGCCGGCTCGCAAGCCCAAACGTGTGTTTGCGGCGTGCCTGTTTTTTTGTTTATGGTCTTGATCTGCTTGCGCTTTGGTCAAAGAAGCAACAAAACGTCCTCACACATTCGTTTCGGCTTGCGAGCCGGCCAAATAGTAACGTTACTTTTGAGTGGATGGATGCCCTAAGATTCTGAATGGAAAGTTTACTTTTAAAAAGTCGCCATATTGTCCCATCGACAAGACCAAGTGATCTGTGTGTTTTGTCGTTGTGAACTGAGCGATCATCATCACAGCACGTCCAGTCTGAAATAACACTTGATGATGGCCAAGCAAACACACAAACACACACACACACACACAGATGATGCGAATTCTCCGCCCCCTCGCCAATATTAGGGCCTCGTCAGTATTTCTTTCACCCTTTTATTGATACACAGTGTTACATCGTGTGAGAGATTATTTATAGACTGTATGTTAGTGTGAAATTGAACACTATTCCAATGTTATTTTCAATAATAATTTTTCTACTTTTCCATATTGATAAGAGCATTAAAATGAGAAAAAAATAATGCAACAAAAAGAAATCAAGAGACGTTTAGAATAGATAAAAATGTGCGATTAATTGCGAGTTAACTATGACATTAATGCGATTAATCGCGATTAAACATTTTAATCGTTTGACAGCACTATAAAATATATTTGAAATACATTTATTTTATGCTAAGTACACTACAAATACATTTACATTTTACGCACTAAATATCTAAACACCCTGGATTTGCACTGTTAGTATACTAAATTAATATACTTCAAATCTGCTAAATTAGTTGTGTACTTAATGCACTTTAGTTATCCAGAGGTCCAACTGAAGATAACTTAAGTATATTTGATTGTGCTAAAGTGGAACTATTGCAAGTACACTTAAAATATATTGCATTTGAAGACAATACAGTGATCACATAGGCCTCGTTTACACGGCATGGTTCAAGTGACCCAAATCTGATTTTTTTCCTCTCATGTGGCAAAGATCGGATATGACCGCTGAACGTGTAAGCAGGAATAAAACGCATGGATTCCGATTTTCTCAGATCGGATTCAGGCCTCATTCATATGTGGTAATAAATCGGATATGAATCGGATACGTGCATTTGCGTGTGCCATGTAAGCAGACAAATCGGATATTCCCCAGTAAATGCGAGTCGTACGTCATTAAAAAGTGCGCGATGGAAGAAAGGATACACACAGTGGAGCAATGCGGAGGTTTCATGTCTTTTGAGTGTTTGGGGTGAAGAGTGCAGGCAAAAATACAGGGTTGTTACAGAAATAAATCCGTTTTTGAAGACATTTCACGAGATATGAGGCATCGTTTTAAAGGAGAACTCCGGCGAACAATGAACCTTTGGTCTAATAAAACATCGGTACCTAGTCAATCGTTCTCTGAGATTTGTTTTCATGATAATCGAATGTAAAGAGTTTTATCTCTAAAAACTGTTTAGCGTATAATGCTAGTAATGGGGGCATTGACTAAGTAAAAAGAAATCGCTAGTTTATACCACTAACAAGGCTCAAAATAGCCCCACACTAACACATAATGAGGCTCCACACATGCAAAACGAAGCATTGAGAACTTTGTAAGTGTACAGACCGTTTAATAAGAAGAAACTTTATGAAGACAGTTCATTTGGCGTATACAGACAGGAGCCATCTTAAAAAATAGTCTCGATAAGTCGATCCCCGAACGCGGTTCATACAGTTCAGAAGTTCGCTGAACTTCATACAGCTCAGATCACTCAGCACGTCGTTCGTGGATCAACTTATCGAGACTATTTTTTAAGATGGCTCCTGTCTGTATACACGAAGTGAACTGTCTTCATAAAGTATCTTCTTATTAAACGCTCTGTACACTTACAAAGTTCTCAATGCTTCGTTTTGCATGTATGGAGCCTCATTATGTTACTGTGTTAGTGTGCGGCTATTTTGAGCCTTGTTAGTGGTATAAACTAGCCATTTCTTTTAACTTAGTCAATGCCCCCAGTACTAGCATTATACGCTAAACAGTTTTTAGAGATAAAACTCTTTACATTCGATTATCATGAAAACAAATCTCAGAGAACGGTTGACTAGGTACCGATGTTTTATTAGACCAAAGGTTCATTGTTCGCCGGAGTTCTCCTTTAAGTGCTCATGGCCAGAGCCTCTCCTCTTTTTTTTCTCCGCCGTACGAGAACAGTGTTTTGATGACTTATTGAAATATTGTATCAAGAAAACACTGGATAATTTTATTCGCATCGGCATCCATTGAATTTCGTGCTGTTTTGCTTAATTTCCCGGGTCAGAACGTCTGCATTTGGTAGTTTCAGCAGTGCAAAAATCGGATATGGGTCACTTTTAAAAGATGATGTAAGCAGGTCGTCAAAAAAATCGGATACAGTCAGAAAATCGGATTTGGGCATCAAGACCTGCAGTGTAAATGCAGCCATACAGTAGTGATGTTAAAACACATTAGATGGTTAGGACAACAACTCTGATTAACATAGGATACGGTGTTTGTCCCCTCGCAGGACTTGCTGCACACTGTGTTCAGGAACGGGAAGATTGTCAAGTCGTACACCTTCGATGAGGTCAGAGACAATGCCAAGCTGAAGGAGAGCGAAGTGAAGGATCTGCTGCTCTGAGATCCTCCATCAGTCCTCTCTCTACCCATCATCCTCAGACGTGAGGACACACACAGTTACCCCACCTTCAGTTCAGTGTACAGAGCTGATCTGTGTTTCTGTCTACTGACTCCACTATGCTTCAATGTCTCTTTCTAATGGCGGATGAGAGCAATTGTCATGCTATTTAAATCATGTAACTGTGTATTTGACCAAGCGTGCTATTGATCACACGTCTTTGCAGGAATGGAGACGTATATGTGTGCGTATAGCGCGAGAAGATTTCGCTTTGCTTGACTGTAGGATTGAAAGGTAATCGTTCAGTGTTTGTCGAATGTGAATGTTGTGTGTAGGGTTTTCACTTTATCAAAGGATTAATCTATTCCTTTATGCAAAGGAGAGAGGGATATGTTCATTCTCTTTGTGTTTGTCCTTTCTATTTTCATGTCTATGGAGAAACTCGCAGGAACATGTTTAGCTACGCCCTAAAATCTAAAGAACTGATTGAGAAACTTAATTTTGCATAAAGGAAATGAAGCTTTCGTGTTTAAGCACATTTTACCAAAAATTCTTAGTGTCCAGAATTTTTTACTGTAATTCTCATTAACCTTTCTTATTATTAACAGTTTGCAGTATTTTTTATTTTTTATTTCGCAATATAAGGATTTTTTTTATTATTATTTAAAATACCACAATTTTGTTTTACTGTAGTTGTCAACAGTGATTCTCATTATTAACTAGGGCTGTCAAACGATTAATCGCATCCAAAATATAAGTTTGTGTTTATATAATATATGTGGGTGCACTGTGTATAATTATTTTATGTATATAAATACACATACATGCTTGTGTATATATTTAAGAAATATTTTATATATTATATACTGTATATAGATTTATATATAATTTATATTATATATAAATTTAAATATTTTATATATAAAAATATTTTTTTCTTAAATATACATGCATGTGTGTGTATTTATATATATATTTACAAAATAATTATACACAATGCACCCACTTATATTATGTAAACACAAACTTATTTTGGATGCGATTATTCCCGATTAATCGTTTATTAACACTGAAAATATTAAATGTTACTGTAATTCAGTATTTTTTAATATTACAATATTTTTTTTATATCAACTTACATTAAAAGAATCACATACTAGCATGATGTATAAATATTATATTTTTTAAATATACTTTTTTTTCAATCTCAACGGTTCTAAGAGGAAGATTCATTTCCTTTATGCAAAATATAATTTCCAATTTCTCTCTTGATATTTTTTGGGGGTGAAATATAATCTGGACATGTTTGAGACAGAATTCAACCAGATAAAATAGACCCTTCACTTTCTACATTTCCCAGGTTTTGCCAACATATTAAATGCTCCATCATGATATATTTAAGGCGACAAAAACATCTTTTTTAAAAATATTCACTACAGCTTTATTTGAAAACACAGGTTTTATTATACAGCAGGAATCATTTTACAAGAGCTTGGTTTTACTATTTTGTATACTTAATGTTTCCAGAATCATTATTTTGTATGACGGGTGTAAAATACCGTCAGAGTTACCATAGTAAATATCCATAGTCTGAATAATGTGGCCAAACTGCCTCCTCTCTTGTATATATCGGCGTGTGTTTTTATTTTGAGAGAGCTGGCTTCTTATTAGTGCAAATAGAGATCTGTTTTTATTTTTGTCTAATGCCCATTTTGTAACAACAGAAAATTCACTGATCTGTTACGATCTGTAGAAGACTGATGTTCAGTTAGTCTCTGGCACGTGTGTGTGTGTGTGTACACATGTTGGATTGTACACTTGGTTGACAACACTTGCTAATTATAATTTCATGGTTGTTTTTATGTATATGTTGGGTCTCCCGTTTTGTTTCAACCTCTTCTGATATTTTAAACGAACATGACCGATGCCGTTTCGACAGCATATTGAAAACACAACACTCGATCCCTTTTTGCTGAAATGTCATTATTTCTTTTCCTTTTTTATGGAATAGTGAACAAGACGAAACCATTCCCTTTTATAGCTGCTGTAAGGACAGTAAGTTGTTTCTCGATGCACTAGCCTTCAATCTAGTTAATAAATCACTTCATTTTGATCACGAGTTTAAAACTGTGTTAAGGAACATTAGTGTGAAAGTTTAAATAAAAAGCAATATCATACCAATTCTGGTCTGACTTGTATTTCTCTCGATACAGTGGACATTTGATGTAGAAAATCTATTTACTGGTCATATTTGGTAGCAGTCAATCATTGCACAAAAGATAAGTGCCAAATGTTCTATATAACAAATAATCTATAATAAATATATAAATATTTTAAAGAAATATTGAAGTATTACAAATATGCATATACATGTAATAAATATAAGTTTTAACAATATTTATACAGTACTTGTTTTGTTATGATCCTGATCTGAAAGAGTTCCAGCCATAGACATACCCTCAGAAACCACATTCAATCAAGTTGACCCGTCCGCCATCTTGGAACGGTCAACATTTCAGGTGCTGTCGTTACTCAGTAAAAATCAAGTTTTCCAAGATGATATAACATTATACAGCCTCTGGTTGTGAAACCGCAGAGATTTAAATCAACCTTTCTCACGTGAGGATGTTTTTTTTTTTTATTTTTTTAATGTTTTTATTAGTATTAACTTAATATTTATACATGTTTTTTATGGTAGTATTTTAATTATGTGTTTGCTAAACGTCTCTATCTTGTTATATTGTGTTAGTTTAACACTTGTAATGTTTGGGTCTACACAACAGCATGTAACATTCGTTGGAATAGTAAATCATAACTATGGAAAGTCATAACGGCTTTGACCGTTCCAATATGGCGGACGTCTTACTGTACATATAATGGATCAAATAAGCAGCTGCTAATGAGGCATCCGTTATATATGGATCCACATACAGACCTCCACAGTTCGCACCCTGAAGAAAATCATTGAAATGACAAGTTTAACTAAGGGTGAACTGTTTCTTTAAGAGACTTGAGAGTTTATAACAGAGCACAGGAATGTCGAGAATCCATCTCTAGCGTCTCACAGAATCATATGACTGAAATATTTAGTACACGCGCATCAAAAAAACCTCGCGATGACGTGTATCGGATACACACATTTTAATCAAATTAAGCTACTAAATGCCTAAATATCAAAACGCTCAATCTGTTTCTCTTAATTCATCTGGATTTACTCTCGTTTCCTCGCGGCGGAGGAGGAGCAGCATCATTTACCACAGAACCACGTCACTCTGTCAAACTTATTTTTTTTCTCATATGAAAACTTGAGCCAGCAAAGATTCAAACTCCTTCCTTTTCTTCCTGGAGAATATCTGTGTCGCTGGGAAAAGATGCAGACTGGATTCCGATTAAATTTGAGCCCTGTTAGAGAGCCTCTGGGCTTTGTTAAAGTCGTGGAGTGGGTAAGTAAGAAATCGTTTTCATGCTTTAATAACTTCATACGAAGGGCAAAGGCCTGGCAGAAAGCGCGTTCACGCGAATGCATTCTTCCATGCAAATTATCTACATTCACCAGCTTTAATATTTAGCACAACTGCTTTACTTATACTAGTAGATTTAGTACTTAAACGTGTAACTTTTGCACACGTATTATTTAGTGAGCAATACCCATGTGGGATGCATTATAACATTTTAAATTTGGGGTTTTCCCCCCTCTTGAAACATTTCACTATGGCAATTCAAAGTGCTTTACACATTAAGGAATTAAAACAACCACAAAATAAAAGCAAAGGAGATTAAAACAGTTATAAAATGAATTAAAAGAGTACACATTTTGATGCATTTTCAACCAGAGTATCATATTGTTCACAGTTGCTTGTTTTACTGTGATGTTGGAAATGAAGTGGGATTGTGTGGGTTATGTTTTGTGTAATGTGCATCATGCATACTAAGAAATTATATATAAAAAGTGCATGCATATGCATTGCTAATTAAAAATAAAGCATTTTCACTTGTCTTGGGACTCAACTGCATGTTTTAATGTTTTCCCCATTAATGCACATTCCCTACACCAGCAACTCAGCACGTCTTGAGTTTTCTACATGAAGTTCCTCCCTTAAGGAATTAGACATTGGCAGTGGAAACGGCGTTACTGAGTCAGCTGTTGCTGAGCACAACCCGAGAGACGGACTGATGTGAACACTTTCTCCATGTTTGTTAGGATTGCATCTTGAGAATGAGCTGGCAAACAGGATGTGTCATGCAGAGAACGAACAGAAACATCTGGTGTTGGGAAATGAGCTTGACTTTGGCCACGAACAGCAGGTCTTCATTTAGCTTAGCAAGGGTTAAACGCAAGCCGGCAGGGAATCAAAGGTTAAAACTGAGCTCAGGATCAGATTAGGATGTCAGATGATGAATGGGTGGAGAATAGAGGTTGTTTGGCTAACACTGCATCCATTTTTATTTAAAAATGGGATTATTATTAGGAGATGCGTCATCTCGTTTTCGAGGGGGTCTCAACATATAACACAATAATTACATGACAACAAAGAAGTGAAAAATCAAAACAAACAACAACATCTGCATATGTTCATCAATAAATTACAACCGCCAAGATGGACAATAATGATTTAAGCTGTAAATTATGAATGAATTTCTAACTACAGTCAAATATAAATATTAGATTTGGACAGTAAATCCAGAGGCATTTCCTCTTAAAGTGAGCATTTTAAATAGGGCTGCTCAAAAATTAATTGCGATTAATCGCATCCAAAATAAAAGTCTGTGTTTACATAATATATTTGTGTGTGCTGTGTATAATTATTTTGTATATATAAATACATATGCATGCATATATATATTTAAGAATTATTTGCGCTTAAATTCTGTATATATATATATTATAAATATAAATATTTTATACATGAATAGCACATTTTCTTAAATTTATACTTGCATGTGTGTGTATTTATATATACAAAATAATTATATACAGCACACAAAAATATACTATGTAAACAGACTTTTATTTTGGATGCGATTAATCGCAATTAATTTTTGCACAGCCCTAATTTTAAACAAACCAAGTAACAAAATTGATCTCATTTCCACAGATGGATTATTCCAATCTGCTGGAGCCTTAAATTTATAAATTTAAAGTAAACTTTGCAGCAAAAGTTTTTTTTAAAGTGAACTACTACTTTAAAAGCAGTTTCGCCAGTTGTTTTATTATGTATGAAACTGAAGATGTTTGCATGGCGTTTCTCCTCATATATACGGTTGTGTTTTTCTGCAGCTCACGGCTGTCCTAGCGTTCGGGACGTGTGGAGGATACACCGGCAGAACCCAGCTCTCCATCTTCTGTGCCGGAGGAGACAACGAGACACTCACGGCCACTCTCTCGTACCCGTTCAGGTTCGCCCGAGGAACGGGAAGTGACTGAAACTATTAGAACCTTTTTGATCATTTAAATAAAGATGACATAATTGTTGTCTTGGCAACTAACGGAAACAAACTGAAATGGCAATAAACTGTCAAATCGATTAATCGCGATTAATCAAATCTAACATAAAAGTTTGTTTATGTGTGTGTGTGTGCATACACAAACTTCTATGTTAGATAAGATTAATCACAATTAATCAATTATATATATATATATATATATAATAAAAATGACACAATTATTACAAATTTAACTCAAATTTAAATGAAGTTTCAATATTGGCGTGACTGATATTCAGGGTATTCAACTCATTTCAGGGTTATTTTATTACTATTACAATATTTTTGACAATCAAAAAAAGCTTTAACAAAATACAAATGTTATATGAAAAGAAAACTTAAACTATATGAAAATTAGAAAGGTTACCTTGCCAACTAACTATAACTAAACTAAACAAACTAAAACTGAAATAAAAATAAACCTAAATAATAATATTTAAAAATATATATTAATAATAATAATAATAAATGTAAATGACAGAAACACATACCAAAAATTTAACCCAAATAATATAAAGTCTTTGCAAGGTTATTATTGTTAACAAAAACTATTTAAAACATTTTTTGTTAATAAAAATAAAGGTGAAATATTTGCTGTAAAAAAATAAATAAATGGGAATGTTATCTTGGCAACTAACTGAAACTAAACTAAAACTGAAATAAAAAACGAATAAAAATTACATTGCTGAAGTTGTCGTAGTTTTAATAATGTAATTTTTAGAAGTTTTTTTTTTTTTTGGTTTATTTTTATTTCAGTTTTAGTTTCGTTTTTTTAACTAAATTAACTTCCGGCAATGAAACACTCATTCAGGTTTGGCCCGACTTATATTAACTCTTTCCTGGGTGTTACTATTATTAACTAAAACTATATAAAAAAATAAAATAAAAAAAAATCTTAAATTAAACGAAAACTGAAATAAAGTAAACCTAAATAGTAATAATAAAAAAAACCAAAACACAATTAAAATAAGACCTGTAATGGCATATCCTCTCCTGTGTGTGTGTGTCGGCTGGTGAAGGCTGAACCAGGAGCGGCTGGTGGAGAACAACACCACTCTGTGTAACCGCTCCGTCGCTGAGACTCATCTGCTGGGCGACGCCGCGTCCTCGGTGGAGTTCTTCGTGGCCGTGGCCGTCCTGGCGTTCCTCTACTCTATGGCGGCTCTGCTGGTGTATCTGGGATACATGCATGTGTACCGGGACTCAGACTTCGGCCCTATGTTTGTGAGTACTGTCAAGTCATCTTCATTTATATAGCGCTTTCAACAACATGGATTCTTTCAAAGCCGCTTTACAGTGATAATTGAAAAGGGGTAGTTCACTTTGAAATTAATTTTTGGTACTGTATGTTTTATCTTACCTCAAGGGCATCCAAGATGTAGGTGTCTTTGTTTCCGCAGTATTTTCAATTTTGATATTTTTAGGTCAAACCATTGTTGTCTGTCAGTCATTATAATGGAGGTCTATGGTCACCACCTCAAAGAGCATGCACAGAGAAGTCCAAATTAAACATGATTTAATGACTTTATTTAATGTAAGTACACATTGATGGCCTAAGACACAAAACGAGCGGTTTTTGCGAGAAAACGAACAGTATTCATATCGTTTTACCTCATGGCGAAGCACATCTCGCATAAAGTTGTCCCTCGAATGACTGCAATTGCAGATTTCGAACAGAGATGGCGACAAACTGCCGAGTACAGCTTTAACTAATGAACATTATTGTAAAGTGTATATCCTAGGGATATTTTTAGATTGTGTTTGTCTGCTAGGATTTTGTGTTAACGTCGGCGTTTGCGTTCCTGTGGCTGGTGTGCTCGTCGGCGTGGGCTCGAGGCCTGCAGACGGTGAAGGACGCCACCGGGACGGCTGGCATGGACTCGACGTTGGCGCTCTGCAGGGACGCAGGGGTCAGATGTGAAGTCACGGAGTTTGCCAGCATGCGCTTGCTCAATATATCTGTGGTGAGACACAATCAGCAGTACGTCTTAGGTTTTAAAACCACACCCACTTTCACAAAACGTCCAAATGTGGGCGGGGCTTGATTCTGTCTGGGGGGAATTGATTGGATGGTTGTGGTTTGCTACTGGCTGATCTCATGTGAGTGACAGGTTAAGCCACGCCCTCGTCATCAGAGAAGAGATGATGTCACTGCAAATGGGGGGGGGGGGATTTTTTTATTCACAAAAAAAAAGATGTGCTTGGATATAGAATTTATTATAAATGTTGCAATATTCCTTAAAAAAAATTAGAATGGTCAGTTTTGATTTCATGGTGATTTTAAGATGCAATGTTGTATCATTACCAACTAATATTATTTTTGCATTGCTATTTACCCTAATCGTAAAAAAAAAAAAAAAAAAATCACTATAGCATTTCTATGAGTTTCAAAAGGCATTCATCAAAAGTGAGATGTCAAATGAAAGGCAATGTAAGAAGAATAATGTTATAAATGTACATTAATAAAAAAATAACTGTGAAAATGCGTCATCACAGCCTGTGAAAACTTTACATCCACCTCACTTGCTTTAATCATATTAAATATTAAAAATAATCCAATTTGATTGTTTTATTATTGTTAATATTGTTTAATAATAATCAATAATATGAATATTAAACAGCATTTTCAATGCATTTAACTTCCTTAATGCTGCATATGCCATAATATTAGCATGGGACTTTATTAATTGGGATTGATTGCATTAATTGTGCACGATCAGCGTGTGTGTGTGTGTGTGTGTTTAATGACTAACTGCAGACTTCATCTCCAGGTGTTTGGTTACCTGAATCTTCTCATATGGGTTGGGAACGCGTGGTTCGTGTTTAAGGAGACGCGCTGGCACTCTCAGAAGGTCAACGCTCAGCCGGCTGCGGGACGGGGTCCGGCCACAGCGCACATCTAAACACACACACAACATCATGACACACACTTTAGCCTTACGGTAACACTTTATTTTACAATGTCCTTGTTGCATATGATACATGTGAAGAGTTCAGATGCAAAAACCTCTAAATGCCATTTGAAATTTTCTTCTAAAATGACCATTTTTATCAAGCTTATATATTTAAGTTCAGTAATTTCACTTAAATGACAATTAATAGGTAATCTTTATTGCCATTTAAGTGAAATTACTGAACTTAAATATACAAGCTTGATAAAAATGGTCATTTTAGAAGAAAATTTCAAATGGCATTTAGAGGCTTTTGCATCTGAACTCTTCATTACCGTAGTAATAACAGTAAATTATGCATAATTACATGTCCAACTAATCCTAAACCCTATAGCAAGTACATGTTAATTTGGTACTAATTACATTGTATTGTAACAATGACACCTTAAATAAAGTGTAAGCCTTCATTGTTACAGTATAGAAGTACTGAGTAATATTAATTAACTACATGTATAGGGTGAAGGTAATTATGCATAATTTATAGTTATTACTACATGTAACGCATTAAAATAAAGTGTTACCAAAAAATACAACAGTTTATGCTTGCAATTTGTAATTTGCATATTGTATTCGTGTGATTTTTCTCTCTTCTGCTTTTGTGTTTTATATCTTTCACCTTTTGATTTCTTGTGTACTTGAATACCGTGTCATTTTAGTAAGATTCGGTCAGGATGCTTTTTTTTTTTTTACTTTTAATGGAAAGTACTTTTACTTTTACGATGTTTCGCTGTTTCTTCAACCTTTGCATACATGTTCAAGTGTAAAGGCCCGATTGTATAATTGTATCTTTATCATTATCCGTCCTTGGTGTGTACATTTTCACAGCGAGTATTTTTTGCATTTGAAAATTGTAGTTTCATGTTTATTTTGCTTTTATATTGTTATCGATGCAGTGTTTTATGCAGTATTAAGCATTTCTAATGGTGCTGGAGTTCCTTCCTAAAGGCTTTTCTTTGTTTTACTTCCATTCTTGTTCATGCTTTTGTTTCTTTTTCCTTATTTTGATGAATAAAATTGACTGTGAAGTACACTTAGTAGTGTTTGAACATCAATCTAAGCAGGCCCGATAGCTCTTGTTTTGTGCTTCTGGGGAGAAAGGGTGATTTCTTACCCAAATAAATCTGGGTTTGCTTCTGGTATAATAGCGCTTTTGTTTGCTGGCTCATCCTGTGACTTCTCTGATCACAATTTGTGAAAAGAACAAGCCAAACATTACCCGGAGCGAATGCCTCAATATGGTGGTTCATTCGTAAGGTCGGAGTCTGGATGTTTTCGAGTGTCAAAAGAGATTGTAATAATGTCCTACAGGTGTTCTCCCCCTGACTGTCGAGTTTGGCTTATTTGTCTCACATATTCTCGTCATCTCTCAGCGAGACGTGTTGTGCTGTTGTGGTTGTACATTTAGTGCAGGATGGGCTGATTTAGTACACTACTTAAAATAATTAAAATAACTATAACTGTAGTGTACATGAGACCCAGAAAAAATATTTTGAACTTAGCTTTTTACATGTTATCACATTGTTTAGAGCAAAATAAACAAATGGTTTAAAAAAAAACATTTTTGAAAAAATGTATGAATATGTTATGCCACTCTGTAGTAGACACCAGGACTCGGTTGTTTAAAAAAAATTCAAAATGTTTTATTCACCAATCAATATTTGGGTTTCAGGATTTTTAACCGAAAGATGATTCGCAACTATGTTATAAAAGATATAACGGAATTGGGTCGCAAGAGGATACATGTTTTGATGTACTGTACACACGTTCAACCTTTCACCTTTCCGAGCCGAACACTGGCCGAACGCTGGCGAAGGTGACGTCATATGTTTCTCTCGCTCGCTCGTCTCTCAGTCTGTGAAGGAAGAAGGAAGAGCAATGGCGACGCTGTACCGCCGCGCGCTCACACTGCACACAGGAGCCACAACGCACATTGTAAGTCACATTACTGCCCTCACACACTCGTTCAACCGCAGTACGACGCTTGTTGATGTCGGGGTCGAGAACGGGAGATCGTGCGTGCGCGCTCGCGCGTGTCCTCTCGTGCATCTGCGCCGCTGCATAAACAACACGCTGTAAACACGCATGCATTCATGAGTGATTGACAGGTGTCAGGCTCTTCACTACTTTACACGTGAATGCATGGATGTTAGTGGCTCATGAGACGGAGTGTGTATAAGTTTAGACACTCTCTCTGCATGCGCGTTTGTTTGTGCGTGTGTGTGTGTGCGCGTGTGTGTGTTGCATTGCTGGATCAAGACAGCCATCTAGCTACCAGTATTTGTAACTGTGCATGTTAGGTAACTGTTTGGTTACAGTGTCAGTCTAATGCATGCATGCAGCGAGATTGATTTATTTTTATATTTTCAGATCTTTACTCTTGAAGGGCGCAGAGGTGATCAAACTCAGTAAAGCAGGTGAGTGTGTGTGTGTGTGTGTGTGTCTGTCATGTTGATTTCTTCTTGTGTCATCATGCTATTGTTGCATTCTCGCTGTTTGCAGCTACAATAACTTTTCAATAATGTTTTGTACCAAAATTTCATCAGTTGATACAGCTTGCTAACACAAATTATTATTACACTTAGTATTATTTCATGCTATCAGTGAAATATTACTTCAAGTATGTTTTATTTAAGAAAGTGGAAAAAATGCACAAGCTCCCAAAATAATTTCATATCGCTTATGACTGTAAAATGATTATTCCGTTAATTTAAGAGAGTGATTGCCACTTTTCATGTTCGCTTTGAGAGAAAAAGATGGTCATGTTTGTTTGTTACGCCACATGACCATTTCAAATACACTAGTAAAGGGAAAAGATGTGATATTCAGATGTTGTCCCTCTCTCTCTGGGCTGTAGGTATGATCGTGTATGATCACATCTCAACCCATGAGGATTTCAAACCCGTCGTTTGCCATGTCTGCAACACAGTCGTTAAGCCTCGGGACGTCCTGACTCATTACGGTAAGTGTGTGTCGGCCACAACGTGACCCGTCGTTTCCACTGTAATGATACGGATTCACGGTTTTCTTGACATAAGTGCAGTGCAGGGAAGTGTGTGTTTCAAGTTGACCGGTTGTTCAGTTCAGAAACTCATTATGTGATTGATTTTTCTGGGATTGATCCGTCGTCAGCTGTTTTGGGTTTTATTGTGCAGTTATTTGTTCATTTAGAGAGAATAAATAATCTCTTAATTCCATTTTTAGATCTGATATTTTAGGCTTGTCACTGAATGTTAAATGTCATACAAAGAAATAATTGCAATGTTTTGTTCAAGCCTTAAGTTGTATATAACATTTTAATAAAATTATAATTAAAAATTCCCATATGATTTTCTTTAATGCTGTGAAAATTGATATATTATAATATAACATAACAAAATAATTTGACTATTTTTGTGCACATTACAACAGTGTTTTTTACAGTGTAAAACAGAATTGAAATTTAAACTGCATAATTATTGCAGTTATATAAAATAATTGCTGCTATATCAAATTACAACGATTAATAATTGTGACATTAATAATTGTGACATAACTGCTGATATTAATGACCTGGGTAATTGTAAGTCTGATTGCTTGATTCACGTCTGTAGTCTTTGTTTAAATCACTAACCTTGAGTTTGAGCAATAATGATAGTTATATATTTGTCGTAGTAGACACTGCTGATTAAACTGAACCCTTAATTCTATGGCTAGAGCTAAATATATAGATAAAATGCTCAAGTAACCTGTTAATGGTCTGGTGTACAGTTATAATAGAGCAAGAGTCATTTGCTGTGTTCATTGTTATACGTGTCGTTTCCCATAGAACAGCCGGTTTAAACCTCAGACGTGTTCAACATGCCTTTAATTTAGCAAATGTCACCAACCAAACCTTTTCTTGGACCCGGGCGTTGTGGGTGAGAGACAGACTGTTTTTTTTTTTTTTTTATTCGTGGAGTTGTAGAATAAGCCATAAATCAAATCAAACAGTAATATGAGGAATATTGCAGCTTTTAATTTGAAGCAAAAAAGTGGATAGATAGATACATAGATAGATACATTGATAGATACATACATACATACATAGATGCATAGATTTAGAGATAGATAGATAGATAGATCTATAGATAGATAGATTTATAGATAGATATAGATAGATAGATACATAGATGGATAGATATATGGATAGATAGATCTATAGATAGATAGATAGGTAGATAGATAGAACTATAGATAGATAAATAGATAGATTTATAGATAGATAGATAGATCTATAGATAGATGGATAGATAGATCTATAGATAGATATATAGATATATAGATAGATATTAGATAGATAGATAGATAGATAGATAGATAGATAGATAGATAGATAGATAGATAGATTGATGGATAGATAGATAGATAGATAGATAGATAGATAGATAGATAGAACTATAGATAGATAAATAGATAGATTTATAGATAGATAGATAGATCTATAGATAGATGGATAGATAGTCCATAGATAGATAGATATATAGATATATAGATAGATAGATAGATAGATAGATAGATAGATAGATAGATAGATACATAGATAGATAGATACATAGATAGATAGATACATAGATAGATTTACACATTAGATATTGTTGCACTTAAGGGATTAAATAAAGATTTGGATATTCTATTTCTTTAAGTTTTGTTGTTGTTGTTCATATGTATCATTATCTTATAATCTTCCATTTTTAGTATTTTTGATGTTTTGGCTTTATGATGTTGCATAGGTAATGTGATCGTTGAGCCTGTCAGTAAAGGCTTGCTGCTCAACATCAGCTGTACGAGGGCCATTGTTACATTTGTGCATTTCTCGAGCCTTGGTGTGCTTTCTAAAATGTTGTTATTGTTGCTCTATAAACCTTTATGGGTAATGTAAAAAAAAAAACACAAAGCGGGTCTTTCTCCTCTGAAAAAGCACGCAGAAACACTCCATCAGTCAATCCTCAGCTCGCGTTGTTTTCCTCGGCCTCAGCATGTGTGTTTGGAGAGGTAAAGCTCGCTCGTGCACGGACGGCCCTTCGGTTTCGTATCCGCGTTCCCCCTCGCCCCTCTCTCCCCGGGACCGGCAGCTTGTGCTGGGGTTCAGCGCAGGGGTCACGGCTTAAACACAGAAAGCGGACGGGACGGCTTCAGACACACGGGAGGCGTGTTATTCTCACGTGTTCGTTTCTGCTTTCTTTTTCCTTCCATCCCCTCAAGCTCAAGCTGGGTAAGTGATTCTCCCCGACCGATCACCGACGACGTGTGTGTGTGTTTTCCGCGTGTTAGCTTAGCTTTGTATGTTTTGAGAGTGTGTCGTGAGGTTTGCGGCGGGACGAGGCTTCGCTAGGGTCGCGGACCGGATGTAAACAAACGCAGCTCAGCTGGTGCCTGTCAGACGGGGAGACGCTAATCGCACACATACACACACACACACTCTCACGGGTGGAAGCCACTGCCACACAACTTCTACCTCATTTAATACGTTTGAAAATGTTTTTTTTAATGCCAAGAGAACTGACGTTTTATCCGGGTACAATTATTGTTACTCTGAGCTTGTTTGACAGAGATGTGTTTCGACCAATGATTTATATCTGGCATAAGTGGGATATAAAACTAATCCCACTGACTTTTACTGGAGTCATATCTTGAGCCAGTAAAGCCCCGGAAACACCAAGCTATCAATCTGTCTACATCAGCAGGCATCAATAGTCTATACTCATCATTAAAGAACAGAAAGTGAAACTAAGACTGCAGACAAACCAGAAACCTTTGAATATCAGTGATGCTGATCACTTTCTTCATTCCAGTCGGCTCATGTTATCATGAAAATATTAGTGCATTCAGGTAAGATTACCTACAATTATTACACGCCCTAACAACTGGACTTCTTTGCTCTCTTTCATCACGTTCGCTTTTATTCTCGTGCACAGGTGTGTTCGTTGCCAATCGTTATTCGTCTCACTGACGGCCCATGATGTGAATTATTCTACTGTGACTGAGTGATTGTAACCTGTGTCTTCGTAAAGTTGTCTAATCTTTTCTCGAGTCATTTCGTTTGTTGAATGAACCAAATGACACGAAAAAAGAATCATTCATTTTGATAAACGAGTTTGAACAGGAGAGTCACGAACGCGCATCACAGAACAGAGCAAGACGAGCATTTGAGCTTATAAAACTTAAACTTTGTTTTTATTTATTAATTGAGCGATCGTTTCGCTTGATAAGACCCTTATTCATCGTCGTTGTCGTTTAAAGCCTTTTGAAGCTGCACTGAAACTGTCTTTTCGACCTTGAACCGTTTGGTCCCCATTGAAGTCCATTATATGGAAAAAAATCCTGGAATGTTTTCATCAAAAACCTTAATTTCTTTTCGACTGAAGAAAGAAAGACATGGACATCTTGGATGACATGGGGATGAGTAAATTATCAGCAAAATATTTTTTAAAAGTGAACTACTCCTTTAAGTCACAATGCGCATTGAGGAATTTATGTTTTTTTATCCGCATGTTTTTTTCCCCCCGGATAAAAGTGTCCGACTCAAGTTAGTAGTAAGAAGACTTGTCTTTATGCGGCTTCAACCTCACCAACATACAATTTTTATAATACATCACAAACCCTGAGCATTTTTAATACTTCTAGCTAAAAAAATATAAAAAGTAGTAGTATTTAGCCGTTTCAATCCAGCAGTTTTTAAAGCGATATCCCAAAATGCACATAAAAACAAGCGGATGGAAACATGGCTATAGATTAGTCTTCATCAGAGCATCAGCATACCTGTGAACACGATGGAGTTTTTAATTTGTGTAATTGTTTTCTCAGGCCAGCTGCACTGAATACTGTACGCCTACAGGCTTATATTTGCACACCTGCCTTGTATTCAGACCGTCCCCATGCTGAATCACCCCTGCGGTCAGAGCGAACAGACCATTGTTCCTCTTTTGAGCGAGGGGCTCTCCCCGTCAGCCGTGTCCAAACAGAGCCTCTGAAATCTGCTCTTTTGAGACCTGGCAAACACTGTTGTGGCTCTTGGCTGAGATTCACTGGCAGACGAGACTCGATGTTAAGGCCAAGGCTGCCAGATCCAATAATTATTATTATAATTCACTATTAAAAACAGAAAAACATCCTTGTTTGTTTTCATAGTCTGGCTCATACAGTGTAATGTTTTGAAACGCCATACATCGATTATAAGTGTGATTTGTGTTGCATTGTGTGTGGTAACGAGTGTTTGTGGTTGCAGATAGTTGGGGAACAGCTGAACAGTGAGAAGAGAGGAGCGCGTCCACCTCGACCCGTCCACAGCCATGCATAGCAAGAACCGTAAGTGGATTAGCATTTCTGTTGGCATGTCAGTTAATAGCTTGGACTGGATTATGTATTTGTGTAGGGCTGGGTAATAAATATCGATATTAATCGATTCTCATTTTTACGAACCGATATCGATTCTTAAATCTCAAGAATCGATTAGTCGTCCTGTTTCATTTGAATGAATGGGACATTGTATCGCGGCTGCGCGCATCCAAAAAATCGCAATAATCTTTGTCCTTTGTTACTATTGATATGAAACAAAGTCTCAATTTTCAAATTACGTCCTTTTTCTTTAGAAATTCAAAAACATAAATAGCGTTTTGGCGCTGTGGCGTGAGATCGCTCTGGAGAAGCAGCAGCGCTGATCTCTCTTCCGGCTTAATAATACCAGTCACAGCGCCAAATAAACATGAACAAGCATCTGAAAGTGTGTTAAAAGATTAAGTACAGTATCATGTCACATTGATTCACTTAATCAGCGTTTCAACCGTGGAAATACGTCAGTTATGCAATCAGCTTGCAATCAATGTCATGTATCGTCAGAAAACCCACATAAACTCGTTAGTCAGCTAGAAAAAAAATAACTCCAGAGAGGAGCATTTTGCTAAATATATACACCATATTACATATGCATTATAATCTTAATGTTCTTCAATATTTAATGCATATTTGAATAAATCTGGCAAGTTTTTTTGACAGCCACCATTTAAATGTTTATATTTCATATAATCTTCTTATTATAAAAATAAATAAAAGTGTAATTTAAGTGATTCATTCATTATTACCTTCATATTAGGCTAATGAAGCCTATAACTAGTCTCCCATAGTTTACAGCATTAGTTAAGAGATTTGATTCCCTTGAGAAAAATTGCCATTTATTGTAAATGATATCCAAAATAATCAATATTGAATCAAATCGAATCGAATTGCAAGCTTGTCAATCGAATCGTGAAATTTGTCTCAATACCCATCCCTAGTATTCATGTTTCGCGGTTTTGCTTGAAATATAAAGTAAGTCTCACGACACATTGTCACACGAAAATTTGAAGAAAGTGTCGGAGTTGACGAGTTTGTTTTATTGCTGTGAATCAAATTCAAATCGCATGCGGTTTCATTGCGATTAATTGTGCGAAGCGGAGTAATACAGTCATTACACATTCACGATACAGGACTCGCCTCGAGTACCTTATTGCTTTTATAAAACGGTTACCACACAATAAAAATATTAAAGTACAAAAAAAAAAAAAATGTATTAGTGCAACTTTCATGAAGTAAAATCACTAAAAGCCTTCATTCCGCTAGAAAAAATAGTCCCTGACCGTGAACAGCAACAATACTCCAGTGTGTAATATATTCATGAAAGCTCAAATAAACATACAAACACAACATAGGAACTGCAGTGTTGCGCAGTGATACACAGAACCGTTTGGTGAAGCGGTCATAGCCGTGTTTTATCATAAATAAAGCACAGCTATTGACCTAAATCCTGAAGTATCCCTTTAAGAACAAGTTCAAACACACATGATTTTAGCAGTATTTTCTTGTGTGTTCAGAGAGGAGACACTGCTCGCCCAGCGGCTCCAGGACTCCTCTGGTTCCTGTCAAGGCCAAGATGTCTGCGGGTCAAAGCGAGGTGGATCCCCTTCCCTTCCGGGTTCCTCGAGATTACCCACACTCCCGCTTCAGCAAGGCCCCGCTGGCCGTCTATCCGCCCAAGGGAGCGCGAGCCAAGGCCTGGTGGGTCCAACACTGCCCTTCCCTGACAAACACAGGATTATATCGGTTCACTTTAGTGTTCTAGACTGTGTGTGTGTGTGTGTGTGATAAAGCAGAGTGTTTGTAGGCATATTCACAAAGAAACAAAATATGAATATTAGTTTGGCTGTGTTCATTATGTATTGAACTTTAGAGAAATATGTCTAATCTGTAAAAAATAAAATTAGGCACAGTTAATGTTTATAATATTTACACAAAGTTTGTAGTCGGTAAGATTTCAGAGTCTCTTCTGCTCATCTAAGCTGTTCAAAAATACGGTAACAATTGTGAAATATTAATATAATGTAAAATAGCTTATGAATATATTGTGAAATGCAATTTATCACTGCGATCGAACCTGAATTTTCAGCATCATTACTCCTAATATGATGATTTACTGCTCAAGAAATATTTCTGATTATTATCAGAGTTGAACACCGTTGTGCTGTTATTATTATATTATATTTTTGTGGAAACTGATAAAAAAAAAATAGGATTCTTTGATGAATAGAAAATTGAAAAGAACAGAATTTATTTGAAATATAAATATTTTGTAACAATTTAAATGTCTTTCTTGACTTTTAATCAATTTAATTTAATGCACCCTTGCTGAATTAGTAATAGATGGATAGTTAGGTAGGTAGGTATATATACTGTATATATATATATATATATATATATATATATATTTTTTTTTTAATTGTACTGACCCAAAACCTTTAAACGGCAACTTGTGTGTCTATTTTGTCCCAAAACTTGTGTTAGACTAATAAAATGTGACACTTTGTGTCTTTTAAATGCTCAATCTTTTGTTCTGTAGCGTGTCTTTACCGGTGGTGAGTCTGGAGAAGATGCCGTGTTTCCACCGATCGGACGGAGCGCACATCAAAGTCAACTCTTCGTCTCCCACAGCGGGCTCTTCTCTTTCTTTCTCTTCCTCGTCTTCCTCTCCATCACCCGCTCCTCTCAAGTCCTCCTCGACGTCACCAGCATCTCACAAGATCCAGGAGAAGTTCCTGAACGGCCGCGGTCCCGGGACTCCTCGCTCCACCACGCCTCCGTCGCTGATTGACAGGCGGCCCAGCCCTTCACGGTCACCCTTGGAGAAACGCCCCGCCCCCTCACCCTCCAGGTCTCCATCCCTATTGGACAGGAGACCGATAGTCCCGCCTTCTCCTCCAGACAAGAAGCATCAGAATGGAGCCAAAGGCGGGAGGCCTCGGAGAGTTTCGGGTGAGTAGAAAACACGTTTTGAGAAAAATGTAATTTGCTGTGTTTTTTTTTAATTATTTTTATTTTTTAGAGAAACTTAGAATTTAACTAGAAATAATGTAGGAAACCACTTTTTGTCTTCCGACAGGATTTGATTGGAATAGTATTATTATATTATTGGTTAATATTATTTTCCTCTGCCTGTATAGGCTTCGTGATGTCATCAATAAGGAAAAGTCGTTTTATATAGTTGAATTTGAATTTTTTTTTTTTTTTTTTTTTTTTTTTACTTTATGTTTTATGTTGTGCTGTTATTGTTAACTAAAACTATTAAAATATGATTGGTTTATTCAAATAAAACTGAAATTTAATATATATATATATATATATATATATATATATATATATATATTTAAAAAAACTACAAAAATAATAATAAAAAATAAAGCTAAATAGAAATAAAATAAATGAAATAAATATAAAAAATACAAAATGCGCAACAAAATAAAAAAAATGAAAATGTAATAATTAAAAATAATTTTAAAATGTTAAAGAAACACTATAACAATTTAAAATAACAAACATATTTGTGTATATAGTCTGAGGTGGTTTTTTATTTATTTAATTTTATGTGTTTTAAAACGGGTGAGAGAGAAATAAAAAACACAAATCAAAAGGATGAACAAGAAATAAAGGAAATAAATCAAACTCAAGTTGAGTGGTTTATGTTTTGTAGAGTTGTTGTTCGCCTGGAAGCATGAATGTTTAGTCGTAACTCTCTGGTTATCCTCCTCGTCCCTCTCCGTATGTTGTTTACTCGGCTCTCGGCCTGATTTATGCGGCTTTCGGCTGATCCTGGGACTGTCCCTGTAATCACGACTGTTTGAAACCGCCTGAGCCACAGTTTCTCAGAGATTCCTCAGTTACACACACACACACACACACACACACACATATGTGTGTCTGTGTGTGTGTATATATGTTATATATGTTGCCACTGAGGTTCTAAATATTTGTTTTAAGAAGTAAAACAGACTAAATATTTAAATTAATCAAGGCATGTTTTCCACAATTTATGAACACGTATTTAATCTTTTGATATTGAGATATTATTTGAAATGTACCAACATAACATACTAATGCATATCAATAATAAATAAAAAATATATAAAATAAAATGTACAAATAAAATATATATTACAAGTTTATATATATATATATATATATATATATATACACATACAAAAAGATACAAAATAATTACTGCATTTTATGAAATAGTGCATAATATATTAATGCAATATAATACATCAAATACATTTTATGTAGCTGAAAATAACACTATAAAGTCCCTCTCTTTTTGTTGTACAGGGCGAGTGTTTGATCCTAATAAACACTGTGGGGTTTTAGACCCAGAGACGAAGCGGGCCTGCACTCGTTCGTTAACCTGTAAGGTTGGTATCGTTACTCCTAATCACATCTGTTGGTTTGAATGTTCGCTGTGTTGCGGTTCATAACGTGTGTTTGATCATGTGTGTTCTAGACTCACTCTTTGACCCACCGGCGAGCCGTCCCAGGACGGAGGAGAGACTTCGACTTTCTTCTAGCGGAGCATAAGGGACGGGCGAAGGAGAAGGAGGTGGGGCAAAAAAAGCAGGAAGTTCAAGCAGGCAGCCAATCAGTGCAGGTCACGCAGTCACATGACACAGCACCCAGCCAATCCGCAAGCTGTACCAATGGCAAGACCACTCCCACTCTCAAACTGAGGCTGGCCAATTCACACTTGCACAGGTACGTCCTGCCGACTACACTGATTGTAGGATTAGTCTTCCATCTTAAAGCGCTCACACAATCATCTGAACCATTGTTGCCACTTAGGTTCAAAATATTTGCTTTAAGAAGTGAAACAGTAAAAATGTTGTTAAATCAAACCGTTTATCAATATATCAACACATGATATCTTTTTTTATATATATTGACCAACATATTAACGAACTATAAACTTAATCTTTAATAAACTTTTATCTTTAAACTTTTCCTAAATATTTATACTAAACATTTTGAACCGTTGAGACCTGACTTGACGAACCTTTGAAACTGATTCACAGAATTGTATTTTTGCTACTAAAGTTTAAATCGGGACAAGAATAGATTGTGAAATTATATACAAATAATGATACAACATAATGAAATGGCAAATAAAAGTGCATTTTAAAACCATTGCAATATTCACGTTACTTGATTTTAAATTGCAAATTGTGAATATTCAGTATAATGCTTAGCCCTAGTCTAACAGAGGTTATTATTATTTTTATTTCTTATGCATCTGTTTTGACCTATTATGTCTTTTTTAAGTTTTAATGTTTTTTTTTTTCTCAACTAGAGCAGGTTTTCCTGCTTGAATGTTGATTATTTTCCTCATTGTTGCGGCTCCTCTCTTCCCAGTCTGTCAGTAACGCTCTTGTCTCTATGAAGCCCCTCCTTCTGAAAGCACACTGTGCTCTGATTGGTCGGCTGGAGCAGTGTGTTGTGATTAGTCAAGCGCTTCGAGTGTGTTTGGGAAATGTCCCGCCCCTTATACCATAACCACCAGTTTAACACACTACTAATTAACTCAACTAGGCCCCGCCCCTTTATTCAGGGCATAAATTATTATAATGAGGAATATTGTGACGTGTTCGTTCCCGGAAGAAACTCAAGACTACAATGGAGTTCAGAAAAACTGACACTGATATAGAGAATAACTCTTTTTCATGCTCAAACAGCAACATTACACACGATAGAGAGATGAACAGGTTATATGCCATAAGAATAACCAAGAAGGTTTCTCAGATGATGATGTGTTCCTCTGCAGTGTGTGTGGTGTCGCGCTCAGCTCTGCTCCCGAACCTGCGCTCGACTGGCAGAGAATCAGCGGAGACTCACGTCTGTCCAGCGATGAAGGAGAAGTGGATCTTCCTGAAGAGACGGAGAAGCTGACGTGCCATTATTCTCCACGACACCCACAACCCCTGAGCGTGAGCTGAACTCCACCCTTCATCACTGACGGCTGTTTGTCTGTTGTGTTTGGGACCCTTTATATTGCTGTATACACATTAAAGGGACAGTTCACCCAAAAATTAAAATTAGCCCATGACACACTCACACTCAAGCCATCCTAGGTGTGTTTGACTAATTTTCATTTTTGGGTGAACTGTCCCTTTAAGTAATATAATCTGAGAAACACATTCTCTGTGTGTTAGTGTTGTGCGTTCAGCAGTCGGATGATGGGACGAGGTCACTACGTGTTCGACAGGCGGTGGGATCGGGTCAGGCTGGCTCTTCACTGCATGGTGGAGAAACACGTCAACTCTCTCATGTGGAGGTGAGTTACACGTGTCTCTCTCTGCTTGTGCTATTGTGGACACATTGGGGGAGAATTAATGGGTGAATACTTCAGAAAAGCTTTCATATATTAGGGTGGCATTTCATCCCAAAATCAAAATTAAAAAACAAATGTGTGTTAGGAAAATAAAGACTTTTTAGGACTATTTTAAACGTTTGTATTTGCACATTATTTTGATATTTTATTTATTTATTAAAAAAAAATTCTTTATGCAATATATTTATTTCATCCCTGCCCAAAAAAGGTATTTTGCATTAAAAAAAAATTATAAATAAATTATGACATTATTAAACAAGTGGTTAAACATCATTTTCTATTGATATTTATAATTTATAATATTTTTACAATTATTAAACTGAAAAAATGACATAAATATTAATGTTAATAAATAAAAGTAAATAATTATTAGTGAAACTTTTCATGGCAGTTAAGCACATTTACAAATGTTTATTTAATAATTGTAATTATTATTTAATAATATCTGAAAAGTTTTATGTTTAATAATAACATTAATATAAACTATATATAATAATAATAAAACCTAAAATATAAATTATATTTTATAATGCATTAAAAATATAACTTGATGGAATTAATATTGCTATGCATCCCGATAATAGATTGCATTGTCTTGGTAACAATAAGGTTTCATTAGTGAAATACTTTAGATAGTATTGTTCATTCTAAATTCATATTAACTAAATTAATGTTCATTTCAACATTTGCTAATGCATTATTAAAATCAAAATTTGTGTTTGTTAACATTATCTAATGCACTGTGAACAAACATGTATAATATTAACAAAGATGAATAAATCCTGTAACAAATTTTTTGTTCATTGTTAGTTAATTTATTATCTAATGTTAACTACTGAAACCTTTTTGTAAAGTGTTAGCAATTTTCTTTATGCAAAATAAAATTTAACAATTTTTATAAAATATGACCCAGATGTTTTAGGTTTAGCCAGAATCAACTGAAATCAACTGGCTTGAGTCGAGCTGTGTAATCGCACGCAATGCTTTCTTTCGCTCTGTAAATGCACATTATTTAGGTTAACATGCCACATAGCTTCCTACCACAGACTGGTGATGTCATATCCTGTTTGCCACAGGAAAGTCCCTCTAGCGGTGGAGAGCATGACAAGCTCACCTGAAGTCTCTCCCCTGGGCTCAGCGTTTCTCACGGCTCCTGTGGACAGCGTCTCGATGCTCTCCTCCTCTCTCTCTCATAACGGCGCTGGTGTTTTCTGCATCAGGGACCCTGACCCCGGAGCCGACCCCGGACCCCGACTGCAGAGGAATAAACCGGCCAGGACGCCGAAGGCCTCAGGGGAAGGAGCTGGACCTAAAAGACGGAAAGCGCCTCCCGCTTCTGAATCAGCGGCTTACAGGAACAGCGGGAACAGCTACCATCTCCCACCGCACATCAGTAACGGGTAACCACACCCTCTTATTATTCATTTACAGGCAAGTCATTAAGAACAAGTTCTTATTTACAATGCCGGCCTGACAAGTGGAATAACCACTTAGGGAAAAGAAATAGGGCTACATTAGAAATGCATACAGGTTAACAACTATATTAAATACAATTTAAAACACAAAATGACTATGCGGAGAAGCAACTGCATGTGTCCGTGAACAAGGATGATATAATAGTTTTAAAAGATGAAATTGAAATTAGTGTATCTAGTTTGAGAATATTGTCACGATTCCATACATATCGATTCCATCACACGATTCCATACCATTGGGTCACCTGATGGAGTTTTAGGACACCATTGGGTCACCTGATGCAGTTTTAGGACACCATTGGATCACTTGATGGCGTTTTAGGACACCATTGGGTCACCTGATGCCGTTTTAGGACACCATTGGGTCACCTGATGCAGTTTTAGGACACCATTGGATCACTTGATGGCGTTTTAGGACACCATTGGGTCACCTGATGCAGTTTTAGGACATCATTGGGTCACCTGATGCAGTTTTAGGACACCATTGGGTCACCTGATGCAGTTTTAGGGCACCATTGGGTCACCTGATGCAGTTTTAGGACACCATTGGGTCACCTGATGCAGTTTTAGGACACCATTGGGTCACCTGATGCAGTTTTAGGACACCATTGGGTCACCTGATGCAGTTTTAGGACACCATTGGGTCACCTGTTGCAGTTTTAGGGCACCATTGGGTCACCTGATGCAGTTTTAGGGCACCATTGAGTCACCTGATGCAGTTTTAGGACACCATTGGGTCACCTGATGCAGTTTTAGGACACCATTGGGTCACCTGGTGCAGTTTTAGGGCACCATTGGGTCACCTGATGCAGTTTTAGGACACAATTGGGTCACCTGATGCAGTTTTAGGACACCATTGGGTCACCTGATGGAGTTTTAGGACACCATTGGGTCACCTGATGGAGTTTTAGGACACCATTGGGTCACCTGATGCAGTTTTAGGACACCATTGGGTCACCTGATGCAGTTTTAGGACACCATTGGGTCACCTGATGCAGTTTTAGGACACCATTGGGTCACCTGATGCAGTTTTAGGACACCATTGAGTCACCTGATGGAATTTTAGGACACCATTGGGTCACTTGATGCAGTTTTAGGACACCATTGGGTCAGCTGATGCAGTTTTAGGACACCATTGGGTCACCTGATGGAGTTTTAGGACACCATTGGGTCACCTGATGGAATTTTAGGACACCATTGGGTCACCTGATGCAGTTTTAGGACACCATTGGGTCACCTGATGCAGTTTTAGGACACCATTGGGTCACCTGATGCAGTTTTAGGACACCATTGGGTCACCTGATGCAGTTTTAGGACACCATTGGGTCACCTGATGCAGTTTTAGGACACCATTGGGTCACTTGAAGCAGTTTTATGACACCATTGGGTCACCTGATGCAGTTTTAGGACACCATTGGATCACTTGATGGAGTTTTAGGACACCATTGGGTCAGCTGATGCAGTTTTAGGACACAATTGGGTCACCTGATGCAGTTTTAGGACACCATTGGGTCACCTGATGCAGTTTTAGGACACCATTGGGTCACCTGATGCAGTTTTAGGACACCATTGGGTCACCTGATGGCGTTTTAGGACATCATTGGGTCACCTAATTCAGTTTTAGGAGACCATTGGGTCACCTGATGCAGTTTTAGGACACCATTGGGTCACCTGATGCAGTTTTAGGACACCATTGGGTCACCTGTTGCAGTTTTAGGGCACCATTGGGTCACCTGATGCAGTTTTAGGACACCATTGGGTCACCTGATGCAGTTTTAGGACACCATTGGGTCACCTGATGGCGTTTTAGGACATCATTGGGTCACCTAATTCAGTTTTGGGACACCATTGGGTCACCTGATGCAGTTTTAGGACACCATTGGGTCACCTGATGGCGTTTTAGGACATCATTGGGTCACCTAATTCAGTTTTAGGAGACCATTGGGTCAACTGATGCAGTTTTAGGACACCATTGGGTCACCTGATGGAGTTTTAGGACACCATTGGGTCACCTGATGCAGTTTTAGGACACCATTGGGTCACCTCATGGCGTTTTAGGACATCATTGGGTCACCTGATGCAGTTTTAGGACACCATTGGGTCACCTGATGGCGTTTTAGGACATCATTGGGTCACCTAATTCAGTTTTAGGACACCATTGGGTCACCTGATGCAGTTTTAGGACACCATTGGGTCACCTGATGGCGTTTTAGGACATCATTGGGTCACCTAATTCAGTTTTAGGAGACCATTGGGTCAACTGATGCAGTTTTAGGACATCATTGGGTCACCTGATGGAGTTTTAGGACACCATTGGGTCACCTGATGGAGTTTTAGGACACCATTGGGTCACCTGATGCAGTTTTAGGACACCATTGGGTCACCTGATGGCGTTTTAGGACATCATTGGGTCACCTAATTCAGTTTTAGGAGACCATTGGGTCAACTGATGCAGTTTTAGGACATCATTGGGTCACCTGATGGAGTTTTAGGACACCATTGGGTCACCTGATGCAGTTTTAGGACACCATTGGGTCACCTGATGCAGTTTTAGGACACCATTGGGTCACCTGATGGCGTTTTAGGACATCATTGGGTCACCTAATTCAGTTTTAGGAGACCATTGGGTCACCTGATGGCAGTTTTAGGACACCATTGGGTCACCTAATTCAGTTTTAGGACACCATTGGGTCACCTGATGGAGTTTTAGGACACCATTGGGTCACCTGATGGAGTTTTAGGACACCATTGGGTCACCTGATGCAGTTTTAGGACACCATTGGGTCACCTGATGCAGTTTTAGGACACATCATTGGGTCACCTAATGCAGTTTTAGGACACCATTGGGTCACCTGATGGCGTTTTAGGACACCATTGGGTCACCTAATTCAGTTTTAGGACACCATTGGGTCACCTAATTCAGTTTTAGGACACCATTGGGTCAACTGATGCAGTTTTAGGACATCATTGGGTCACCTGATGGAGTTTTAGGACACCATTGGGTCACCTGATGGAGTTTTAGGACACCATTGGGTCACCTGATGCAGTTTTAGGACACCATTGGGTCACCTGATGGCGTTTTAGGACACCATTGGGTCACCTGATGCAGTTTTAGGAGACCATTGGGTCAACTGATGCAGTTTTAGGACACCATTGGGTCACCTGATGGAGTTTTAGGACACCATTGGGTCACCTGATGGAGTTTTAGGACACCATTGGGTCACCTGATGCAGTTTTAGGACACCATTGGGTCACCTGATGGCGTTTTAGGACACCATTGGGTCACCTGATGCAGTTTTAGGAGACCATTGGGTCACCTGATGGCGTTTTAGGACACCATTGGGTCACCTAATTCAGTTTTAGGACACCATTGGGTCACCTGATGGAGTTTTAGGACACCATTGGGTCACCTGATGGAGTTTTAGGACACCATTGGGTCACCTGATGCAGTTTTAGGACACCATTGGGTCACCTGATGGCGTTTTAGGACATCATTGGGTCACCTAATTCAGTTTTAGGAGACCATTGGGTCACCTGATGGCGTTTTAGGACACCATTGGGTCACCTAATTCAGTTTTAGGACACCATTGGGTCACCTGATGGCGTTTTAGGACATCATTGGGTCACCTAATTCAGTTTTAGGACATCATTGGGTCACCTAATTCAGTTTTAGGACTCCATTGGGTCACCTCATGCAGTTTTAGGACACCATTAGGTCACCTGATGGAGCTTTTCGGTTCCTTGCCACTGTTGCCTTTGGCTTGCTCAGTTGGGGATATTCAAATGAATTAACCAATCAGTAATACCCTTGATCAGCTCTACCAAACGTGGATGTTTTCCCACTAACAAGCGAACATTATGTTTTGATTGATACTGTGAAGCTGCTTTGATGAAATCTATATTGTGAAAAGCGCTATATAAATATACTTGACTTGACTTGTATTGTTACACCCCTAGTAACGGGACGGCCGCCCTCAGCATGCGGGCCAAGCCCCGGTTTGGCAGCGTGGATCTGTCCCTCCCGCAGGCGCTCACCGGGGATCACGGCGCCATCTCGTCTCACAACACACTGTCCTACACCTCCTCTGAGGGGAAGAAGAGGAAGAGCTCTGGATCGAGCGACAAACCCAGTAAAAGCACCAAATCCACAGCACTGGATGGGATATTCAGGAAGACCCCCGCTCTGCTGTCGCCAGTGGAAGCGGCCCACAGCGTCCTCGCCACACAGGTAAAGCCACTCTCTTTAGCAACACCATGTCCAAATGCAGAAATGCATCTTTAGTAGATGTTCGGATGATATAATTTTGCAACACTCACTGATCAGTATGAAATAGGACATGCCTGAAAAAAGTGAGGGAATTGTAAAATTTGGATTTGCAGGCCAGGAAGTTATTTCAATATTTTTCAATTTTAAATATTTTGAATGACTGTTTTTTGTAGAATGTATTTCTATAAATGCTGGCATTATGTATATTTTTAGCCTATTATGCAATATGCTTTCTCTCGGTCACTGAGAGCATTTAAAATAATGTTGGCCACTTTTTGAAAGGTAACAAGACATTTATCATTATCAGGCCACACAAATATTCCCCCATATCAGTATTACACATTATAATCAACATTACATATAGTAGTTTAATGTCGTACTGACACTAAAACTCTGAAAACTTGAATTTTTTCTCAAACATTTCAATCTCTCTCAAATATTTTAGAGTTTTTTTGTGATTGTTGCGGGCAAAAATCCTTGATTATTCGGTCCGTTTTCTTTAAAAATGCGATGGATTATGCGGGATATTTATGCAATTTTATGCGATGAAATTGCGGGAACTTGCAAAAACTGTGGTTTGATGAAAAAGAGAGAAAAAAGTGATCCCCCAACGCCCTGTTCTCACTCAATGTAATGAGTCATTTCTTATTACTTCCTATTAGGGATGCACCGATATGAACATTTTGGCCGATACCGATAACCGATAATTCTTTATATTTGAAAGCCGATAATCGATATATCGGCCGATAAATCTAAGTTTTGAAAGCCTGATTGCAAAAATAAAAGTCTCACATTCAAAATCCGTTCCCTAACACAATTGTAATGTTCTCATTATAATTTCACGTAGCCGATATGACAGCACATTTTGCACTTTGTTTTTGATTCCAATCATATTTCAAGCAATTAAGATCAATCATGTTGAACAGTGCGCATCTCGAAGTGTTGAAGGAAATAATTAATTATTTATCAGCTTTAAAATATCAGTCAAATTTTATTATCGGGCCGATAACGATAACATAAAAATGAGCAAATATCGGCCGATGCCGATATATCGTGCATCCCTACTTCCTATGATAAGCAAGCATAAACATCACAGAAAGAGCTGGAATATTTCAGACCTTAATAAGCACATCAAACTTACAAAACATTGATGAGTCAAACACATTCTGTAGCTTTACAAAAGGAATATGCTACAACTTCTGTAAAAATGAATTCACGAATTATAAAAAAGCATCTTATCGATGATGTTCACGTCGCGTAATTACGTCACTTCATAACGTTCCCATGGCAACAGGGGGAAACGGCGGCTCTTGTGTGAACATTTTTTCAACGTCCTGATAAGATATTTGTGACTTTTTTTTGCAATGAAAGTGCGAGGATTATGAAATCATGCAAGCCGCGCATATTTTGCACGAAAATCGGCAATTTATCCGCGAAAGTGCGGCGTATTTGAAAAATACGGACTTTGGCTGATTATGCTCCATATCATGCGATCGCATAATCGCACGAATTATAAAAAAGCATCTTATCGATGATGTTCACGTCGCGTAATTACGTCACTTCATAACGTTCCCATGGCAACAGGGGGAAACGGTGGCTCTTGTGTGAACATTTTTTCAACTTCCTGATAAGATATTTGTGACTTTTTTTTTTGCAGTGAAAGTGCGAGGATTATGAAATCATGCAAGCCGCGCATATTTTGCACGAAAATCGGCAATTTATCAGCGAAAGTGTGGCGTATTTGAAAAATACGGACTTTGGCTGACGCGATCGCATAATCGCGTTTTTCTGGAAGGACTGATATATTGACACTATCCACGTTATATATTGTTGCATTTTTGTATTGCGATATATTGTGCCACACTACTAACCTCCAGTCTCTTGCAGCCCAAGGTCCCTCACTGACGCTGGAAGGAGACCCTGTGGTTCCTGAGGGCCGTCTGTCCTGCCTTTATCCCACCGCTGCCTCTGATCGCTGTACGGTTGAGTCTCGGCGTTTGCCTTCTCCTTCCCTACAGGGCTTCTTCCACTCCGCAACCATTAGGAATAAACCCGTCATTGGAGACTTTATGGAAGATTAAGTCTATCGTTTCCTTTTGAAATGACGATATTCACCAACTTCAGTTTCACATAGATTCAGAATCTTTTGATTTAACCAGTTTCAGACATTCAGCGATACGAGTTTGATTTTGGTTTTCATGTGGATGGAGGGAAACCCCTTCAGACTCAACCGTGTCAATCTAAAGTGCACTTAATTTCATGCCTGAACTACACAAAAGGAGGGGAAAAACTACCAAGGGAATATTTTACACACGCTTTTTTTTCTTTTTCTTTTTTTTTGGCAAGTTGTATTTTTCTAAATTGGATGAATTTAGGTTTTTGAGTATTTGTTTTTTTGACACACAAGCGTTTTGTGGATTTAAAAAAAGTCAGGAGTCGTACTCATGTTGTAAAGCAACTTTAACCAGTGATGAATTTTGTATAATAATTTATCGTCTTTATTAATTTTCTAACTGACCTGATTAGTGCTTCACACGTTGAGCAGAAGTATATTTGTATGCCATTTTCAAAAGTTTTAAGTATTATTGAGACCCTATTGTTGGAAATGTGTGTACATATCTTTTGTTATAATTATTATTATTATTATTTTTTTTTGTATTTATTGTTAGTATATCTCAGAGGTTCAAGGATTTAGTGCTTTCGATCTTCCTCAGTCAGATGTATCTTCATAGACCTAAAAACGAAAGGGCCGAACGTTTCTTCTCTCGTCCCATTTAATAATCACTCGGATTAATATTTTTTAAAGGAATACTAACTGAAATGATGATGTACCCACAGTTTTCTAGAGGAAAGGTTACATCGCAGTGAGCCAGTATTGGCAGTCAGCCGAGGTCTGTTGCCAATTTTATTTTTTAAAGATGTCATGAGGTCAATATGTGTACCTTTTAGTGTTTAACCACCTGATATGAAGACCTTCTCAAAGAGACCTTCTCGATGTACTTCCTATTTACATTATTAAGCAATGCATTGATGCTTTCTATTTATCACAGAATCAATCATTCCACATTCAACACTGATATAATAATCAGAAATGTTACTTGAGCAGCAAATCCTCAAGTAAGGATCATGTGACACTGAAGGATGGTGAAAATACAGCTTTGATCACAAGAATAAATTACACTTTACTATATAATAACATAGAAAACAGCCATTTTAAATTATAATATTATTTCACAATATTTACTGTAGTTTTGATCAAACAAATGCAGCCTTGACTATTTTTAAAAAATCTCATGCATTAAAATAATTATTACTGCACATCATGACAGGTTGAATCTCTCTGAATATTTCATGTTGACGTCAGAGGTCAAGTGTGTAACCTCACCAAACAGAAAATTATGATTATTTCCAAACAGGTTTCCCAAAGCTTTTAGTCATAATTTACCATTTGAGCTTCATCTCTGAGAAGGTCTTCATCGCTAACATACGAATATTAATATTCAAAGAGACAGAACTCCTGTAAAGATCATTTTTTGTGCACTTTTCTTCAAGATTTGAGTACTCTTTTATTTATGAAAGTATTGATATATGAATCATGTATAGTTGTTTCGACTGCAAAGACGATACGCTCTGTGAAAGCCAGCTTCTTGTTTGCTGTGACCCCCCTCAAAAAAAACATGTAGGATTTTTACCGTGTTGCCTTGATGCCAATGCGAACCAGAGCGAGAAAGCGACCCGGATGCCTTCAGCGCCGTCTCTAATGGGTGAAGAAGTGCTTCCATGTGGAGTTTCTCCAATGCATCCACGGCGAAGAGAGGAAACGGCCTGGGATGAGAGGATGTTTGTTACATGTTTTAACTTTTCCCATTGCACATCAATCATTAGAGATTATTCTATAGAATTATTGACACAATAATATATTTTTTCAGAAAAGCCAGTCAAGTAAAGTGAATGAGTCCGATTGCAATTGTAATGTTTATGATCTGAACCCCCTTTTCTCTTATTGATCTTATGGCTCTTTGTTTTGGTCCAATAATGCCACAAAAAACACTGTGTACTACCAGAACATCAATAACTGTAACTGTATGAAGTATTATTATTGTACACACACCACATGTCCCTCTTGTAGAAATCAATGAATGTTATCATGGCATAGCAGTGCAATTTTGATTTTAATTTATATATATATTTTGTATATTTAATTTTTTTTTTTTTTTTTACATTTTTTTTATTTATTTTTGTTTGTTTTATTTTTATCTTATTTTCATTCACTAGGGTGATTTTTCAATGAATTGAGTGGGATTACAATGGAAGCTTGTTTCTGTCACCGGATAAAACAATTTTTATCTCACAATTCTGACTTTTTTTCAAGCAATTCTGACTTTATATCTCACAATTCTGACTTTAACTCGCAATTCTGACTATATCTCGCAATTCTGACTTTATATCTCATAATTCTGACTTTAATTCGCAATTCTGACTTTATATCTCGCAATTATGACTATATCTCGCAATTCTGACTTAAACTTGTTATTCTGACTTTATATCTCGCAATTCTGACTTTAACTCACAAATCTGACTTCGCAATTCTGACTTAAACTCGTTATTCTGACTTTAACTCACAATTCTGACTTTATATCTCGCAATTCTGACTTAAACTCGTTATTCTGACTTTATATCTCGCAATTCTGACTTTAACTCACAAATCTGACTTCGCAATTCTAACTTAAACTCGTAATTCTGACTTTAACTCACAATTCTGACTTTATACTCGCAATTCTGACTTAAACTCGTAATTCTGACTTTAATTCGCAATTCTGACTTTAACTCGCAATTCTGACTTTATATCTCGTAATTCTGACTTTAACTCGTAATTCTGACTTTATAACTTGCAATTCTGACTTTATAACTCGCGATTCTGACATTATATCTCGCAATTTTGACTTAATAACTCACGATTCTGACTATCTTGCGATTCTGACTTTATAACTCACGATTCTGACTATCTTGCGATTCTGACTTTATAACTCACGATTCTGACTTTATAACTTACAATCCTGACTTTATATCTCGCAATCCTGACTTTAACACGTAATTCTGACTTTATATCTCGCAATTCTAACTTTATAACTTGCAATTCTAAATTTGTAACTCACAATCCTGACTTTAACACATAATTCTGACTTTATAACTTGCAATTCAGCCTTTAACTTGCAATTCTGACTTTATATCTCGCAATTCTTACTTTATAACTTGCAATTCTGACTTTGTAACTTGCAATCCTGACTTTAACTCACAATTCGGACCTTATAACTCAGGATTGTCAAGCAATTCTGAAGAAAAGTCAGAATTGTGAGGAAAGACACCCTGCTTGCTTCCATCTAAAGGAAAACGCCTGAAGCAATATGAATTAATCCTGTAATGTTCTCCATACAGTCAGTCTGATCGGTTCGGTTCATCTACTGATATTGTTGCATGTGTGCAGTCTACTACTTTGCCATTATTATTGAATGCCATTGATAAATAGGTGGTTTGTCATAACACTGCACAATCAGCCGTTATTGAGGTTATTTCCACCCTTTACTCTTGCGTATGTTCATAGATGTATTATAGCGACACCTTCAGTGCTTCAGTGTGACCCAGCCGTAACAATTGTAAAGATTTCTAAGGCCTTATTTTTATACCTGCACTCATCAGAGGCATTTCTCTCATTCCCGTGTCCTTTATACAGTGTGTGTCCTGTTGGCCCATGTGTTCTCAATGATATAGATGTGTATTTTCGGGTTTGATGATATTTTGCATTTCGGCTGTTACAGAAATACATTTTTCTTACCAGCTTGCCTGCGTTCTTGATTTGTTTTCAAGTGTCTGCGTTGAGTTTATTTATTTAGGGTTTCTTACAGAAGAATCTCTCTATCTATCTATCTATCTATCTATCTATCTATCTATATATCATCTATCTGTCTCATAGCTCTCTATAATTTGTCTATCATCTGTCTGTCTGACTGTATCTATCTGACCATCTGTATATAATCTGTCTATCATCCATCTGCCTATCTATCACTCATATATATATATATAATCTAGCTGTCTATCTATAATCTGTCTGTCCGACTGTATCTAACTGACTATCATCTATATGTCTATCATCCATCTGACTGTCTATCTATCAGGACTATATTTGTATCTAACTGTCTGTCTATCATCCATCTGCCTATCTAATCTATCTGTCTATCTATCAGTCTATTTATATAGCCTATATCAGTATCTATCTGTCCATCATCCATCTATTTAAAGTGGCATCCATCTTAAAAAGTATGCATTTAATCTCACTTTATTCAACAACCATACTAATAAGAAACATGACTTTATTGTAGTATGTATAACTTATAATTAGCCTAACTTTAAAACTTTTATACTAGGTTTTTAAAAACAATAAAAACGTAATAATAAAAATATGGAAAGAACGAACTTTTTACATTTATAAACGAACTTTTATAGTCAATTGTAATGACTTCTAAGACAGTTAAAATGTCACTATTGCCCGAAATATTCTTTATTAGAAAGGTTAAACTTTTAAACTGCCGTTTATTTGCATTGGCATTAGTCTGATCAAATGTTGTAGCTAAATGTGTCGATTGGTGCTAGCGACTCGAACCCCCCAGCTTCTCGGTCCAGCCCGGATCTTTAAGCGCTAGGTCACGGACCCTGATAGATCTCCAGTGTTTGCTCAGCAGGGCACGTGCATGTGCTGGAGACTCACATTCATGCGCGCGGAGGCGTCACACACACCATCCAAGAGCTCACACAGTCGAAGTATCTTCCGGGAATCTGTGGATTATATCGGTAAGAACACCTAAAAGCTTCGTTGAAGCCTTGCGACCTTTGATTTGGCTGTTTACGTGCGTTTTAAACGCGCAAAAGCGTCGCGTTTCCTCCCCGAACGCGGTTGTTTTGCAGAAAATGGCGTCATGGTTTTGTTGTTCGGCTTGTGGATGACGAAGAGACGATCGGTTTTGATTCCGCGCGTGATTATAAAAGTTGTAACTAGTTTATTAGATGCGGATGACTGTTGTTAGCAACACTGTTTGTGTTTTGTTGTGATATTTATCAAGTGTGACTCAGGAGAGCGCGCGCAATGGCGCGAGGCTCTCCAGCGCCGCGCGCAATGACGAGCAAAGCGCAGCGCGTGCCTGAGGTTCGGTTCCGCGCGGCTGGATGTTGATGTGCTGTAAAGTTTATTTTCCGTGTTTGATTACGTTTTTATGATTTTTCCATTTGCGTAAATCGTCTGCGGGTTTAAAAACGCGTTGTATGCGGTTCTTCCTCGTAGCTGGCTCGTTAGTGTGAACTTTGGTAGTTTCAGATTGTGGATTAAAGTTTTAAAAATACTGAAAAAATATGTTGGCCGTTTAGAGTGACAACATTTTTACTCAAACAAAAGTCAAAGTATCCGAGCAAAAACGTTTCTACTTAGTAACTTAGATGTTAGTTTGATGCAATAAAAGCGTTGAAAAGCAACTTGTTTTAACACCATTTCTGAATGTCCTCACTTCTTGGACAAACCAAAACAGCATTAAACTCACCAGAAACTGATTTTATAGGTTTTGGACATTTGATGATGACAGATAAAGTCATTGTCAGCTGGTTTCTTGGATGCAAGTGTTCATTTTCTATAGCACTCAATCAAGTACAGTACATTCTCCAACATCATACTTAAGCAAAGTCTTGCAGAACAAGTCACTTCACACACTTCTGAGTTTTCAGACTGGCAGTCTTCAGGAGATTTTGACTGAACATGTAGGAGAATAGGCAGACGTAACTTGATGTAACGTTGATTTATGAATAGATGCTATCTTATCTCCAAATTTGGAAACTGGAGATTGTAAGCTTTCAAATGATATATAGTATGTCGATATTACTTAAGATATTATTGTTTTAAAAATATAGTGGGAAACGTCCCACCTGTGGGACGTGACATTTAAGGGGTTAAACAATATAAAAAGTTCTGTTTTTGCCAAATTTAAGGGCCCTTTCACACCAAAAGAGAAATGAATAACCCTCAGGCTGATGGGAATGCAAGTTCACTCCTGTACAGTAGAGGGCGCAACTCAAACAAACCTTCAGCTGTTCTGCAGAAGAGGACGCAGGAAAAGAAAGTTCAACTTCGGCAAAATAGTGAAACACAAATGCGACGTTTATCTTATTACTATGGTTCAGTTAGATCATTGAAGGTCAGCAGCAAAGACATTGGTTAATAAAATGAGATTAAATACATAAAGTATATTTTGTGTCATTTAACATTTTAATTATTGCAGGTTTGCATTATTATGACTTATTATCACTGTTTTTATTCATTTTGAGGAATACTGAATTACTTATTTATAAACGTAACTCAGATATTGTGTTGCAAATACACAAGTAATGCATTACTAGTTACTTGAAAAAGTAATCTGATTACATAACTAATGTTACTTGTAATGCGTTACCGATAGTACGGACATCTCTTCAGTACAGTTTGGAGTCACTGTTCATTGATTCGCTGTTCTCCGTCTCCACAGAGGCACGTCTGAAGTGCTGTAGAGATGGAGGAACCCCGTTCGACCCCAGCCAATGAGAAGTCTTGCCAGACGGATGACATCACAGGAGAGGCCGTTGTACCCGGGCCTGACCATGCGAGCAAGACGCTAGGTAAACTTTCACTTAAATGAATATTAAATGAATAATGTGAATGTCATCTATGACACGCATTTTAACTTGACCAATAGGATCCATTCTGACCTGTCCACATGAACGGACATAATCCGAATGCACTTTAATAGCGGCCCATCCGCTCTGATCCTTCGACATTAGAGGATTACAGCAAATTCCTCCAGTGCCGGCTATTGTCCTTCACTCAGTAGGGGCCACTAGAGTCTGTGACCCTTACAGAGGTCACGCCCCATCACACACACACACACATACAGGGTGAAACGGTAACATTGATTGGTCTGCTCTTTGCCCCTGTTATAGTGGGAGGGCAAGAGGCCACGCCCATGTGATGATGTGTGCATGGGGGGAGGGGCTTAAGTTTGAATATGGTAGTTTTACTTCCTGTTTACATTCTTTTTCTAATAATAGTACGACTGTTTTCTTTAAAACCAAAGAAAAATAACTTTTTTTCCAAAATTTTTTCCACTTTGTATTTTGTAGTTAACTTAGTTCCTTTGAACGATCTCAGCAGTGTTATTTTAATATTATTTATATACTGCTGTATTAAAGTGCTGATTCATATTTTGAATTGGCTTTTATTTTTATATTCAAAGTATTAAATTTATTTAGTGTAATTTTTGTAATTTTTATTTACTTTTTTAAATTTGATATTTTGAATTAGCTTTTATATTTTTTTACGGTTTTATTATGATTTTTTTAGTTTTCTTTTTTTACGCTTTAAATTAGCTTTTATATTTTCCGTTTTCATTATAATTTAAGCTGTAGTAATTATGTTTATGTTTTGGGCATTTCTATTAGTTTGTTTATTTGTTAATATTTTGAATTAGCATTTATTTTTGAAATTGAAAGTTTTAGTAATTTGAGTAATTCATTTAAATTAGTAAATTTGTTTAGTGCTTTTGTAATTTTTTATTTACTTTTTTAAATTTGATATTTTGAATTAGCTTTTATAAAGTTTTATTATAATTTTTTTTTTATTTGTCATTTTGTTGTGTGTTTTATTTAACATTTTAAATTAGCTTTTATATTTTCCGTTTCCATTATAATTTAAGCTTTAGTAATGTTTGTTTTGGCATTTCTATTAGTTTGTTTATTTGTTAATATTTTGAATTAGCATTTATTTTTTAAATTGAAAGTTTTAGTAATTTGAGTAATTCATTTAAATTAGAACATTTGTTTAGTGCTTTAGTAATTTTTTATTTACTTTTTTAAAATGTGATATTTTGAATTAACTTTTATAAAGTTTTATTATACTTTTTTTTTTATTTGTCATTTTTTTGTGTGTTTTATTTAACATTTTAAATCAGCTTTTATATTTTCCGTTTAAGCTTTAGTAATGTTTCTTATGTTTTTGGCATTTCTATTAGTTTTGTTTATTTTTTTATATTTTGAATTAGCATTTATTTTCAATTTTAAAGTTTTAGTAATTTTACTACTTCAACGTTAACATAGTTATTTATTTATTTAGATGTATTAGTTGCCCAACAAAACTAATATCATCTAATATTAATACATTCTATTATTTCAGCTTAATTTCAGTCACCGAAAACCGATTTTTAATAGTTTAACTTACAGTTATAACAATAACAACCCTGTCATGTACTACTTTCAGGCAACTAGTGAGTCAATCAAGTGTCATTTACCAGCCAAAACCAATTTTTCTTTCACCTACCATTGGACAAGTGCTAAATGTGTCCCCTTGGGCTGTAATGGACCGACTGAACGGTCTGGTGGACCAGAAGCATCAGTCAGTGGTGTTGAAGTGGCGATTGTAGACGGCCAGCTCCTCACCTATCGGTCCTTATATTGGCCGATTTCCAGCCAGGAAAATCCCTCACACAGACATAAAACACCTGCAATATAAGGCGAGTCTCTGAGGACCTCTCTAAACACACCGCTGCGTTCCAGCCATAAATTCCCCAGCATCCCCATCATCAATCTCTGACTGATTGGTCGCTTTATCCACAGCTGTGTTCATGCCCCGTATTTTACACACGATTGATTTTCCACCTCCTCATGTAGTGAAGAGTTACTGTCTCCCACTGTGTATCTGTTCCCTTATAGCTCTAGTGACGCAAAATGCTCGTTGTAGATAAGCGCTACATCTCTAGATTTGAAAGAAAATGGGGCTTTGTTTGTTCAAATCACCACGATAGATTGAGCAATAATAATACTACGAGTTGAGTAACTCGAAAACTTCAGTAATTCAACATAAAAGGTGAAATCAATATATTATATAGACTCTAATAAGATATTTCAAGCCGTTATTTGTTATAATTTTGATGATTATGGCTGACCGCTATGAAAACCCCAAATTCAAATGTAGGTTTTTATAAGCTATAAGCCATAATCATCAAAACTATAACAAATAACGGCTTTAAATATCTCACTAGAGTCTATATAATTTATTAGTTTCACCTTTTAAGTTGAATTACTGAGCTTTTGCACGATATTCCCTATTTTCTGTAATGTTCTCCACAAACTAGCGCTTCATTAATCACAACCGTGAAATATTGGCAAACGTAAGAGATGTGATCCGATTTATGCAGTGTTAAATCAAGGCTTTTGTTTCAGAGCCAGATGCTTTCGCAAACACTCATCGAGACAGTGGCAGCGGCCATCAATAATGCAGACTTTAATAAAGTCTCATTTAGAAAGCTGAATGGATATGATTCATATCAGTGAGATCTGCCATCCAAAACATACTGGCATGAGCACAGCAAGCTAGACTTCAGATCATCATTTGTGAGTAATGAGATTCAGCCTGTCATGAGAGAGATAGGCAGTATTATAACCGAGGCTCTTGATTCATTGGGTGTTTTCTGTGATGCAAAGGAAGGACGTCACATTGCCTTTTCTATTCCCTGGTTACACCTGCAAAATGAACCTTAGGTCTGATAACACATTGGTATCGAGGTGACCGTTCTCTTGATAATCGAAGCGATAATCCGTGTGTGGAATGTGACGAAGTACAAATACTTTGTTACTTTACTTAAGTACATTTTTCAAGTATCTTTACTTTACTTAAGTAGAATAAATAGCGCATACTTTTTACTTTTACTTTGTTACATTTTGCAGCGATTATTATACTTTCTACTCCACTACATTTCTACAACTTCTGTTACATTTTCATTACATTTTCTGATCAGTTTTTCCCCTGCCAAAAAAACGTTATCTGACCGTCCATTCGTTGCACGTTTGTCTCACCAGTGACGTTTGGTTGCCATAGATACATCAACCCGGTCAAACTAAATAAAATGCGTCTCGCACGCAGTACATTTATAGTGCAATTTATACCGGAAAATTTGTTTTTACGTGCATAGGAAATGCACCGTGTGTAATATACGTTTGGTTAGGATTATGGCAAGCCAAGAGGTCCAGAATTACACCATAAATTAATCGCATTTAACCCCTTAACGTCTGAATTTATATAGCTGTATATAAAACAATGTTTTATTTGTGTTTTTGCCTTTAAGTAGATGGTAAATAATGTTGAGATTATCAATTTCACTTTTGCACAACAAATAAATAGAAATTTTGGTATGTTGCAAATCTGCAACAACGGGCATAATGGTCAATTTGCTATGTTGAAAATCTTCAACAGCGGGCATTAATGGTCAATTTGGGGTCAATTTGGTATGTTGCAAATCTGCAACAATGGGCATAATGGTCAATTTGGTATGTTGCAAATCTGCAACAATGGGCATAATGGTCAATTTGGTATGTTGCAAATTAGGTATGTTGCGTTAATGCCAAAAAATAGTTATTAACATATAGTAAGGATAAGCATGATGTGTATATTGCCTAATTGCAAGCTTGTTTCAGAAATGGTGACAACATTTTTTTCCATCATTATTGAACATCAGTATTAGGTTGAATGAGTTAGAATTAAATGTTTTATTAATCATTAGAAAATAGACATTAAGAAAATAAATTATGCAAGTACTTTTAATACTTAAAGTACATTTAAAATCAGGTACTTTTTACTTAAGTATGGTTGTCATTGTGTTATTTCTACTTTTACTAAAGTAAATATGTATCTGGTTATTTGTACTTTTACTTAAGTACTGAGATTCAGTACTTCCTCCACCACTGGCGATAATTCATGGTAATAGCGTTAAAGTTATTGTCTGTGGTGTGAATGTGCATTGAGGCTGTTCTAAGTGCAATAACGATGTGTTTTTCTGGTGCAGTTTATTCAACAGAACCTGGAGATCCCGCTCTGCTACAAACACAGATGCTCACGTCCAAATCCGGCATCCATCAGATCATCGAATGTTTCCGCACAGGTGCTTTGTGTTTCCTCACCTCTTTATAATCATAGTAGTACTTTCGATGAAGCACCGTTCGTTCGTTCGTTGTTCTCGAATCTCAATGACTCGTATCCCTGCCCTCTTGTGTTTATATGCAGGCACTGCACAGCTCAAACACATTCTCCTAAAAGAGGTGGACACAATCTTTGAGTGCAAACTCTGCCGCAGTCTCTTCCGTGGCCTTCCCAATCTCATCAAGCACAAGGAAATCTATTGTTTCACTCCTGATGGTTAGTATAATATCGCCTTTCTGCGGTTCATTCAATTCACACACACACACACACACATACAGGGTGAAACGGTAACATTGATTGTTCTGCTCTTTGCCCCTGTTATAGTGGGAGGGCAAGAGGCCACGCCCATGTGATGATGTGTGCATGGGGGGAGGGGCTTAAGTTTGGATATGGTAGTTTTACTTCCTGTTTACATTCTTTTTCTAATAATAGTACGACTGTTTTCTTTAAAACCAAAGAAAAATAACTTTTTTTCCAGCATTTTTTCCACTTTGTATCCAAACTAGAGGCAGACCGATATTATCGGCCGATATTAGGCATTTTCCAAACAATCGGTATCGGCAGTTATAATGGCCGATAAATGAATATTTCTAAAATAAAATAAAAACGGACGAAACACGCTTGAACCATGTCGTAAGTGTTGGAGTTGTATAGTTCCCTCCACCAGAGGGCACTCTACACCGTTCCTGTTGGCAACACTCGTTGAGTTGGTCATTGCTTGAATAACAATTAAAAGAACATCCCCATCAGTTCTCAAATAAGCATGACAAATTTGTGACTATCATGTCCAGTTTTGCTGCTGTTAAATAAGCCGAGAGAGAAGCGGATTTAGCTAGTAATAGTTATGTTATGTTGTTACAGTGTAGTTGACTGACTGTCCTTTTAAATTTTGACCATGTGATTGAAGTATTTCTTTACTAGCGCGTGACATTTATAGCAATGAGACGTATCATCTCTCCTTGGCCTGTTGTATGTTTTACAATTGGCACTATTATGTTATCCATTGCTAAATTATGGCTCATTATAGACTAGCTAACCACAAAGCTAGCTAATGCCGCTATCATCAGTCTGTTCTGTTGTGACAATAAAAGAAACAAGTGTCTTTTTAAAATGCATTATGATATTATTTTAGTTCAAACTCATAAATAACTACAAATAACTAATGTTAGGGAAATCTGTTAATGTTTTGTTGCGCGTTTCTGAAATAATTAAATATATATCGGATTTTGAAACCAAAAAATATTTGTATATCGGTCTGAGTTTGCCATGATATTTTCCGTAATTATGTTTTGGTGACGTTGATTCTGCCCGTTCTGTTTATCTTCCAGCATCTAATTGCGCGATCTTATTTAGTGTTTGTGCTACTGTACTTTTAAGAAAGACTTCTATATGTAAATTTGATTGTTTTAACTATAACACATTTTACACTGCCATTCATCAGGATGCATTACTGTATTCCGTCGATCCTTTTATTTTTGTGATAAGGGTCTTTAAACTGAACAAAATTAATCACACAATTGATAACTACCGTCGTGATTTAAAGTAAAAGTGAAAATGTATTACATTTAGTTCCTGTTTTTTTTAATTATTTTGAAAAAAAAAATTGATATAATTTGTATAATAAAATGACACTAATCTCATAACATTATGCAATTATTCCACCTTAAAACACATCAGCTTCATTTGCGTTTGTTGATGTTGTTAGCATTTTATTGGTTACACGCCTGTTCTGAGCAATTGAATCAACTGAATCAATATAATAATTAGACAACACTAATGTTTAATAATGTAATTATTTAATAAATGCCCCTGAAAATCAATTACAATTGAATAGAAAAGTGAATTTCTTACCCTGGTTGTGATTTTATAACTGAATTTGATATCTGAACTCATTTTTGCAGGTTAGTTTCAAAAGGGATATCTAGTGTTATAGTATTTCTAAATGTAATATTAAAAAAAGCTGTTTTCCATAATACGATCCCATTAACCAACATCTAGTTCCGGTGTGTCTTCTAGACCCCTCTGGAGATGACAAAAAAAGCACGAAAGACCTTATTGAAGCCATCTATTCGTGCTCGGATAAAGAGGAATACGTCCTGAAATTTGAGCCCATTGCCAGCAACCAGAATGCCGTGTACCAGTACCTGTCGAGAGAAGATGACCTGCCGCCTTCATCCCAGAGTCCCAACCACACGACCACAGAGAGCTGGAGACACGACCTATCCGACTCCGACGATGAAGCGGAGAAGAATCGCATTGATGAAGGAGATAACATGGACAAAGGAAAGGAAGATACAGAGGAAAACATGGAGCATCAGGATGACTCCTGCAGATGCCTCCTCTGCAATAAGACATACAGGGTTCGAGGTCACCTTAAGAGACACCTGCAAACTGTTCACAAGATTATATCCTCCGGTTCCTCCACCAGCTCTACTGATCCCACGTCCGAATCCAAGAAAATGGTGAACGGGAAAGCTCCAGACAGTCCCGGCTCCTCCTGTAACTCCCAGAGCCCCAAAGAGGACAAGGTGAAGTCCAAAGCCGGGATCTCCGCGGGCTTTGACTTCAAGTCGCGCTTCTGCAAGCTCTGCAAACGTTCGTTCAGCTCCGTGCAAAACCTGGAGAAACACATCGAGCTGCACACGGACAACGGCACGGACTTCTTTGTCAAGTTTTACAGCTGTCCGCTCTGCCGTTACAAGACACGCCGCAAAAGAGACGTGCTCCGCCATCTCTCGGACTTCCACAAGAAGAAGTCCTCCTACATTTGCCGGATCTCGTCGTCGCTGGAGAGCTACGCCGTCAAGAAGCCGGCGGAGGTCGTGTTGAGCAAAGAAGACGCCAAAGATCAAGGTCGAGAGGAAGTGAAAGTCCAACACAACCACGCTTCGCCATATACGACTCGCAGGAACCTGAAAGCACCTGGCGTGATGCGCAAGACCTTGAAGACTGGGAAAGGAGCCAATGGCAAAAAAGGGAAGGCCGCTAGCCCAAAAGGGAGTGTGAATAAGAAGTCTCTGCATGTGTGCAACACCTGTGGACAGAGCTTTAAAAAGGCAAGGTACCTAGGGTTGCACAAGAGAAGCCATCTAAAGACCACAGGGATCAGAACAAGATCGAAGGTCATGCTTTGGTGAGTGCATCTCCTAATGAGTCATGCTCAACACTAGAGCTGGGTTTCCATTCAAATTTCAAGAATCGATTCCGATTCTCAAGATCTTGAATCGATTATCATTATCCGATTCGATCCGATCTTCGAAATTTAGATAATTGTTTCTGAAAAAAGCATTTTTTCCAGCTGTTACCTGAATTACAGGACTGTACTTATGCAACATATTGATACTATTATTGTAGACATTCAACTGCAAATGAATTGCAGTTGAATGGTTTAATGAATCAAAGTCCATTGTCGTAACAATGTGCACGCTGAGTCAAAGCTTTCAATGCGCACATAGGGATCACTCGCGGCAAGTTAAAGTTCACGGGGAAAATGTAGGCCTATTAATAAATCGATTCTCTGAGCTACGGATCAATCTTTAGAAATGAATATGAAAATTAAATAATTTTTTTTCAACACAGCACTACTCAACACTACATGGTTATTTTTCGCAATACTTTATTTCTTGTCTGCTTTGTCCACCAACTTGCAATGCTTTCTTGACAAATTTGGCTAAAACATCTCAGAAAGCAGATCACTTCATCGCAATGCATTCTGCAGTTGCATTCCCTACAAATATGCATGCAATTCTGCCTTTGTTTGTATTTGGCCAAAACATCTCAAAATGGCAATCACCTCATTGCGTTCTTGACAAAAGATGCTTGCAATTCTGCTTTCTAATGTGGCCAGAACATCTCAGAAGGCAGATCACGTCATCACAATGCATTCTGCAATTGGATACTTGACAAATTAAATTTCTTCCTTTGAATTTGGCCAAAACATCTCAGACGGTTGTAATATTCTCATGCCTACATTTAGGCTCTATCCTGATGCAAAATCAGGAGCTGTGTAGGTGGGAAGCTCACTAGTAATGTCCTGTGCTAGCATGTGTTCGTTCCACCTCTGAACTCCGATGGTGAAGGAGACGGTGTGTAGAGAGAGGAATTGTGCTTTGATTGGCGGATTGTTACTGCAGCCTTGCTGCTAATGAATAAGAGAAATCCCAGGGTGGACTTCCAGCACAGGAGAATGAAGCATGGATGCCACTGCAAGGCCCTGGAAATCAGGCCGACCCGTCTCACCTCGAGCTTTAAAGAGCGGTGAGGGGGGCTTCTTTAAGAAGAAATTAAGATAACTCACCCGTGTCTTTGGAAACAGGGCTCGTATTAATCACACTGCTCTGTCACATGACCCGAGAGACAAGAGAAGCTCTCTGATCGTCAAGTAAGGGTGACGGAGTTGCCTTGGCTATCCATGACCATTCTTGATTTGCTTTTTCCCAGTTAATGCTCCATTTTCTCCCCATGGTGGAAGTCCATACGTCACTCTGACAGTTAGCATTTCACTTGTTCCTTTGGGTCTCAGTGCTGGTGTTGGTCTCTGGGTTGCAGTCAGTCCATCTAACAGGAAAACACATGAAGGCTGGATTACCCGCTGCTCCCAGTCCACATGTGGCAGCGTTACTTACACAATAAACTAGTTACTTGAGCAATAAACTAGTTACTTAAGCGATAAACTAGTTACTTAAGCAATAAACTAGTGACTTAAGTGCTCAAGTTACTAGTTTATTGCTCAAGTTACCAGTTTATTGCATAAGTAACCAGTTTATTGCTTAAAGGAACACTCCGACTTTTTGGGACTTTAGCCTATTCACCTTACCCCCCAGAGTTAGATAAGTCCATACATACCTTTTTCATCTCCGTGCGTGCTATAAGTCTGTTTGACGCACCCACCGCTAGCCTAGCTTAGCACAAAGACTGGATGTGAATGGTTGCAGCTTTCAGACTAATCCAAATGAGTGACAAAATAACGCAAACGTTTTCCTATTTACATGTTGTGGTTTGTATAGTCACAGAGTGTGCAAATATCATGGCCATATGAGACACAGACATCTTTTGACCGTATAAATACTATATTTTCTGAAGGGGAAGCACTGCTACTTGGGCAGAGTGATAACAATCACCTGAGACGCACCGTGACGAGGAGCAGAGAGTTCGCTTCGCTCAGCGTTGGAATAAAGAGTCAGCAATTACTAACGTTAGATAGAAAAGCAAGGTTTATCATGGGTGTTTGCTTTATTGTATGAGCTGTGACAATAAACAGGGGAGACCAGGTAATACAGTACCATGTTTCATTGATTTCCAACCAAAAACGCACCCAGATTTATAAATATCACATGAATAAATAATTATTATTACAGGAATCAATATATTTTAAATGCAATTTATTAGCTGAACCAAATGTATTCAACAGTATACATTTGCCTATATAATACACAGTATTGCATTACTATAGGATAGAATAAGGGGAAAGTAATAGCACAAATTGTTTTTGCACAATGAACTCACAGCCTATCGTACCCTTTTGCACGCTCAAGTTCGTTATTTCCATGGTTATTTCAAATTTAGGCTACTAGGCGCGCCGCGCGCAGGGTGCAAGTTCAACGCGGTGAACGCACTCGTTTTTTTTCCCCAAGCGCGTCCGCACCGCATCAAGATAAAAACATATTCATACCCTAATCATATAATAGTGTCACTAACGTTACATTAGATCTGGCTAAAGGCACTGTTACAGTAGGTCATCTAAAAACATAACGGAACACTTACCTCAGCCGCAGGTGATCCACTTGTCCTGTCTGTGCTATAGATGGGATGGCCGTATCCTTCAGCACATTATGGTCCGTGTGGCAAATTCCATTTTTTCAAAATAGTCGTCCTCATTGAAATGTACCGAGCAAACGTAATGTCCCTTGATAATCTTAGGTGTGTTTGGATAAATATCCAGAGTAAGTTAGCCATTTCTTCATCCAGTCAGCGTTTTTAGTTGGAATTCTGTGAAACATGGTTACCTCCCCTGTTTACAGTCGCAGCTATTTACAATAGAGCGAAAACCCATGACTCTAAACTACGCTTTTACTATATATAAATTGCTGACTCTATTACCCAAACACCGAGCGAACCATCCGCTCCTCACCACGGCGTGTCTCCGGTGATGCGGTTATTACGCCGTCAAAGTAGCAGTGCTTCGCCTTCAGAGAATAGTTCCCAGGTTTTATACGGTTAAAAGATGTCTGTGTCTCATTTGACTTTGTTATTTGTACATTATGTGACTATACAAATCACAACATGTAAATAGGAAAACGTTTGCGTTATTTTGCCACTCATTTGGATCAGTATGAAAGCTGCAACCAGTCACATCGAGTCTTTGTGCTAAGCTAGGCTAGCGGTGGGTGCGTCAAACAGACTTATAGCACGCACGGAGATGAAAAAGGTATATATGGACTTATCTAACTCTGGGGGGTAAGGTGAATAGGCTAAAGTCCCAAAAAGTCGGAGTGTTCCTTTAAGTAACTAGTTTATCGCTTAAGTAACTAGTTTATCGCTTAAGTCACTAGTTTATTGCTTAAGTCACTAGTTTATTGCTTAAGTAACTAGTTTATCGCTTAAGTCACTAGTTTATTGCTTAAGTAACCAGTTTATTGCTTAAGTCACTAGTTTATTGCATACGTAACCAGTTTATTGCAAAAGTAACCAGTTTATTGCTATGTAACTAGTTTATTGCTTAAGTAACTAGTTTATTGCTTAAGTCACTAGTTTATTGCATAAGTAACCAGTTTATTGCTTAAGTCACTAGTTTATTGCTTAAGTAACTAGTTTATTGCTTAAGTAACTAGTTTATCGCTTAAGTCACTAGTTTATTGCTTAAGTAACTAGTTTATTGCTTAAGTCACTAGTTTATTGCTTAAGTAACTAGTTTATTGCTTAAGTAACTAGTTTATATCGCTTAAGTCACTAGTTTATTGCTTAAGGAACTAGTTTATTGCATACGTAACCAGTTTATTGCATAAGTAACCAGTTTATTGCTATGTAACTAGTTTATTGCTTAAGGAACTAGTTTATTGCATAAGTAACTAGTTTATTGCTCAAGTAACCAGTTTATTGCTTAAGTCACTAGTTTATTGCATAAGTAACCAGTTTATTGCTTAAGTCACTAGTTTATTGCTTAAGTAACTAGTTTATTGCTTAAGTAACTAGTTTATCGCTTAAGTCACTAGTTTATTGCTTAAGTAACCAGTTTATTGCTTAAGTCACTAGTTTATTGCATACGTAACCAGTTTATTGCATAAGTAACTAGTTTATTGCTCAAGTAACCAGTTTATTGCTTAAGTCACTAGTTTATTGCTTAAGTCATTAGTGACTTAAGCAATAAACTGGTTACTTAAGCAATAAACTACTGACTTAAGCAATAAACTGGTTACTTAAGCAATAAACTAGTGACTTAAGCAACAAACTGGTTACTTAAGTGATAAACTAGTGACAAAATATAGGACTTAAATAATTTAACATTTAGTATGTCAGCTACTCTATATAATAATGATAATAATACATTGCTAGATTATAATACAAATATTTAAAATAAATATTTATTTAATACATATATTTAAATACGTTTTTAACTGACCATTATGTAACTTACAAGGAACTCCAAGACACTCATGATATATTACTATAGTACGTGCCCATAAAAATATGGTTTTACCATGACACATTTCTGAGACTTCATAATAACTTTCTATCATACTGTTTTGGTGTCTCTTTCTAACTTTCCTGTCTCCCTTCATTAGATGTTTTCTGGCAGCGATCTGGACTTCTGGCAGCGACGGTGGAAAGACATACTGGACAGTGAAGTGACAAAGAAAAGCCCATCATCAGTTCGTAGGGTATAGGAAACCCTCAGAAATGTGCGTTTGGGCTTTTAGGGGCTTTTCTGTCATCCCAAACACACACATTGGAGAATAACGGTACAGTATTTTCAGCGGTGCTCTGGTATCTGTTTATGAGGGGTTCTGACCACTCTCGGATGTAAGAGGAAATATATATATGTCTATTCCCCCGCTGACATCATTAAGATTTGACATTTCCATCCAATAACGTCCAGGCGATTGTTTCAGGGTCCAGTTGTAGTGAACCGGCCTCAGGCGCAGATTCAAGACACACATGCTCTTGTTGCCCTCGGCCTCTGAACGCTGGCTATTGACTCCCATCAGGCTCGTTGGTATTCAGTGACAACATCTGGATGTGTTTCTTCTCCATCACTGGACACTGAAGACCACTGGAACGGCATGAGCTCAGACTCCGCTTCAGTTATATTAAGGGAAAGGGATGTTTTATGCTTGAACAAGCACATGCTCTGGGGTAGATGAGCTTGTGTGAACTGCAGGTGAAGCACTTTATATGAGATTTGTTTAGTTGTGTCCTCCTGTAGTTCTCTCATTAATTCGAATGGGATCCGTTTTAGATTCTTCTTATGTTATTTTACGCTCTTCATTTGTCTATTCACGTCTTCAGATGCATTCCCTGTGCATATCTGTAGATTCTCTGGAACTTCTTGACGGATATTGAAGTGTTATTAGTATGAATTTTTCAGTTTTCTTTGTATTGACCAACAATAAACAAAAAACTAGCATATGCATTGTTTTTCTTTCTTTATTTGTCTCAAATAATATAAAAAAGTTTTTTTTTTTAATAATTTATATAAAAAATAATTTTAAAAAAGTGAATTTTTAAAGGAATTTTGCATTCTCTTCTTTTTAATCAATATTAGCCCATCTAACACTTCACTCTCGTTCTGTATATGCATATGAATTTATTATTGATTATAGAAAGGCTAAAGGATTCTAAATCCCAAAGAGTGCAGTAGTGAATATTTGAGGTTTTGCTGAGTAGTTTGAGTATAATGAGTGAGCAAATATTTTTGACACCACTAGAGGGCAATAGTGCACTGTTTATAAACCAGCTGGTGAAGGATATGGCAACCAAAGCTGATATTCCCCACAATTTTTTTCTGTTTTAAAATGCAAGTTCAATTTATTCAGATGTGTCTTTAGTTAGTTGTAGCTGTGGTCAAAATAACGACTGAATATAATAATAGTAGCCTTTGCATGCTGAAGAGAGTTAGAAACGAGGCTACTTTTTTGCATCCACACTCATTAAATCAATTAATTGAACTAGGGTAATTTAGAGTACATCCAAAAATAATGCGATAGATGACTCCACCAGACATCATAATATTGACACTAAACACTGAAATGCGCGTTAATGCAGTTTTTGTAGATATAAATTATATTTATTTCAAATTTACGTTCGAATCTTTCTTCACATTCTTGCATTTAGTCTCTCCTTTCTTCAACTATTTCTGCTCTTCTGCATCAATTTTTTGTGTGCGCAAGAGTGGGTGTTTCCTTAATCGTTCCGAGGAAACCATCCTGTGCGTTTTCCTTCTGAAATGAGAGCATTCTTCATTTAAGACTGCAATGATGCACGAGAGAGAGAGGGAGAGAGAGAGAGAGAGAGGGAGGATTTTGGTGATGCGCTGTTCATTTCAGCACCACAAACCAGCATCTGAGGGCAGAGAGGAGGTAAGATCTCACATCTTCTGCACTTCCATCTGAGTGTGTTTTAAAATACTGTTTTTATGTTGAAAGTATAATAATCTAGGAGAAAAATATGATCTGCTCGTTCTTTTGTTTGTAATGTTGATCATGGAAATCTTTTGAGCGCGAAAACTGTGAGTGATCAAACAAATAACTTGTGTTTTATTGTGTTACTGAGACCTGGAGGAATGTTGCAGTTGTTACTTGTTTTTAAGATGACAATGTTCACTTAACAGCACTTTATTGTTTTAGACGCAAGAGTTGCGCTTTTTTTTTTTTTCATGCAAGACATTGCATGTTTATTAAGACATGAGGGAGAATGCAGAGGCTGTGTTGATTATGAATCATTGCATTGCATCGAAGAAATGTGCGTAAATGCACACGCATGCATGCTGATTCATACACACGTGTGTTATAAATTCAGAAATGAATCAGAAATGCGCGTGCTTAATGTGAATATCATTAACAGACTCAAAACTCAATTGCACGCGATTGTATTTTTTTTCTCCAACTGCAGTTGAGAGAGCTCTGGATTCCTACGAGACAGGTTCTCCTGGTGGAAATATGAGATGGTTCTGCTTGACACATACTGATTCGTGTAAATTAAAAAGAGAAATGGGGCACACTGCGACTGCCAGGGTAATAACTCCGTCTGTGTCTGGAAGAGAGAGAAGACCTGAGCTCTCATAGAGATTAATCCGTGCAAACTAGAAGAATATGACTCTGAAACAAATCCAATTATGCATAGACCATCTTATATGCAAATGCATTTTCAAGCGAATGCGCACTAGTCTTCCCCAAAGATGACTGGAGAAGAAAAACAGAGAACAGAAAATAGAATACAAAGAGAAGCAGTTAGAACAGATAGCCGTTGTTCTAAAACAGAACGTTTCGAATGTTCTTCTGAAGGTTCTAAAGTTCACGGGAATAATGAGGGGATCTTCCCACAGTGTCTGGGTTAGTGTGGGGATTTCAGTGGCATTAGTGGTTCACCAGGAGAGCTCAATCTCATTGAGAAGTGTGCAGTGGACTTCCTTTACGGTGTGGAGTGATGCTCTTGGCGCACGGAGGCGGGGGATTGCGCAGCGCGCGCGCGTGTGTGTCTCTCTCTCTCTCTCTCTCTCTCTCTCTCGGAAGCGCGAGGCTGTGCGTAACTGTGCGTAATCAAACGATGGCTCTCCATTCTAGTGGAGATGTGGAGGTGTTTTACGAGTGGCTCTCTCTGTCTCGACTCTCTAAAATGTTTTATGTGCCTGGTGTGTGTGTGTGTGTGTGTGTGTGCCAACAACAGTGTAAATGAACTACCTTGGTTTTGGAGCCTAGTGTGGTGTATAAATATGCAGTCAAACCAAAATTTATCCAGACACCATATAGATTTTTTTTTTTTTTTTTTTACTAGTGGGTACAGCAGGACACTATAGTTAATTTATGTAAGTTAGGATAGCAGGGTGACTGAATATTTTTTAGCTTCACTGTGTATGCTTTCTTTTTGAAAATATAATTAAACATTAACATCAAAATATCTCCGTTTCCCCAAAAGTCTAAATATGTGCATCTTAAAAAAAGAATCTATCTGTCACAACTCACCTTGATTACTCCTCGATCCACAAGCTGAAGTGTAAACATCAACCCGACAGCTCTATTGTCCGCGCAAATAGACACATTTCCTCTCGCTGCGAAATGTCTTTGGTTGCCTATGCAAATGTGAGGGAAGAGGCCTTGATTTTGTTGTTTATTCAATGAGGCAGAAATGAAAGACCACACTGAGCTCCAAATGACTGTGATGTAATTTCCTTTCTGTCAAGATGTCCGTGTGTTTGATGAGTTTGCTTTGTTGCTCGTGTCTGATTCATGTTTGATTTGTCTTTGTGCAGCCACTCACACAATGCTTTCTTTCATTTAGATGCTTCTGAAGATGTGAGAGTGTTGGAGGCACTGACGTCTTTTGCTTCTCAGTCACATGACATGCACACCAGGCGTTTGTCCCCCGTGGTCAAGATGCTCGACTTCAGCTTTGAAATGGGAATGGATGTCCCTGTCCACCTGCTTCCCCGTTAGTCCTCAATCCCTATACCTGGAAAATCCCAACACTTTCTGACACTGCCCCCCCAACAGCCCAGTGGATATGGATCTTGTACGCTTGATTCGGACTCAGTGCCAGCTCCTCTTCTTCTTATGCTACTGGTCACCAGTCTCTCTCCAGAAGTTGGAGATGCCACCCATTGAATACGCCCACTCTATCCGGCTCGATGGCGACATAATCCTGGGTGGGTTGTTCCCGGTTCATTCCCGGGGTGAGCGCGGCGTTCCCTGCGGAGAGTTAAAGAAGGAGAAGGGTATTCACCGACTGGAGGCAATGCTGTTTGCCATCGACCTTATCAACAAAGACCCAGAGCTGCTACCCAACGTGACGCTGGGCGCCCGGATCCTGGACACCTGCTCGCGGGACACCTACGCCCTGGAGCAGTCGCTCACCTTTGTACAAGCTCTCATTGAGCGCGACGGCTCGGATGTACGCTGTGCTAATGGAGACCAGCCCATATTTGCCAAGCCCGACAAAATCGTCGGAGTGATTGGTGCAGCCGCCAGCTCGGTCTCCATCATGGTCGCCAACATCTTGAGGCTCTTTAAGGTGAGTTAAGCTCACCTTGTTCTTATGGGGATTGGGAGAGGGAAGCAAACTGTAGTTGTATTCAATGATGACAGATGTCAAGTCCAACTGGTAATTGGCTTTCTGAGGTGTGGGAGTGACCAGACCTATCAAGACCGGAACATATTTGCCAAGTTTGCCAACATGATGAAGGTACACATAAGAGGTCTAACATTGCCTTTCTAGGGCCTGGGAGTGTGAATGATGGTTATAGTCAACGCATTCTCATCCCAAGTCGTCATATACTGACGCTTTTGCCAATGCGTAGACATCCAACACACATGGCACCCTTTAGCGTCAATATAACACGCTTCGGTTATGGGTAGATTTAGGGTTAGACCACTAGGAGGCGCCTTCCATTGACACTAAATGGTGCTATGTGTGTTTGATGTCTACGCATTGGCAAAAGCGTCAGTATGTGATGTCTTGGGATGAGAACGGGCTGTTATAGTGCAGTGTAGCGGTTAAAAGGTCTAAGTCGAAAGGTATAGGTGGGGTCATCACGGTAGATGTGTCTCCATCATGTTTGCCAAAATTATGATATTTGAGGTAAGCAGGTCACATAAGAGGTCCTGTCTTGGGTCTGGGAATGCCTGAACATATACAGCCTGAACGAGGCGTTGAAAGGGAATATAATAAAAACAATGCCGATCTCAATTCGCACTTATTTTACGAAGTGGGTATTTCGTACAAATTCGTATGATTTTTGCTCAATCGTACGTATTTTACGAGTTGTCCAAATTAATATGAATGACCTAACCCTGACCCCGCCCCTAAACATTGGGTTTAGACAAATCGTACAAATCGTACGAGTGAGATTGTATGAATTAGCCACCTCGTAAAATACGTACGAGTCAGCCGTGAGATAGCGTTGGTGAAAATCTACAATGAGACTAGCCTGTATTTTCCAAGTTAAACCAAATTGTTGGGGTCATCATGGCAGATGTGTCTCATATTTTACTCATTGTTAGCGGGTTCACATAAGAGGTCTAACTTTAACTTTCTAGGGCCTGGAAATTGGGCATAGTGTGTTGTTAACAATCAGGTTTGGGAATTGGAAAATACAATCGAGACCAGGCCCTAATGTCGGGACGTATGTGTCTACGTCACGATTGCCAACATTACGAGGGACGTGGGAATGAGGCCAGAGTTTGTATTTGTTGTGAATGGTGGTTATATTATAGCATACCCCATTGAAGTCCATTATATGGTGAAAAAAATCAAAAACTTTAATTTCTTTTCGACTGAAGAAAGAAAGACATGGACATCTTGGATGACATGGGGGTGAGTAAATTATCAGCAAAAGTTTTTTTTTTTTTAAAGTGAACTACTTTAACAGTCTAGACCGGGCTGTTGGTAAAAATGGCAATCCATGGCCATTGTATCCTCTCTTGTACGGATGAGTCTCTGCCTGCTTTATTCTAGGAAGCAGACAAGGTCTTCATAACCACTGGTGACCTCACATAACTCAAACTATGGTTGTTTGTAATATGATGTGACAGAGAGTGGCCTGGAAGAATCTCAAGGCAGGATGATTTCGGAGAATGATACCACCCAAACTCTATTGTAGTCTGAATGTACAGCAGAAAGATGATGTTTCTGGCCAAATGCGACAGTGAAATAAACTCCGGCATTTTGCTATGCTTGTCGGTGGGAATTATGCGAACCAGGGGGCTCTTTCGCTATTTATGAACGTAAACAGCTCAAGTTCAGCAGTGACAACGTGTTACAATGCAGTCCTTTCTAGAAGAACAACGCCTCTAGGAGCTGGAACGGATCGCACGGACTACCTCCCGTATACGTGTCTGTGGACTGAGCTTCAAGTGGCCTCTTGACAACAATAGATTTTAACACGGTCATGTTTAATAAGCGGTCTAAATAACACTTCTGGCCGACTGCTCATTGCAGTTGTCATAGGAACAACTCACGGCCGTCCTGTGCCAAATAAAGACACAATGTTAATGAAACTCTGCTGTTTATTCCACACTCATTAGCTGACCGTGATTTGACTGATTGATGTCGACACGCGACCCATCCGCACTAAATGACGCATGTCCCATGTTGCAAGCGCAGATCTTTTTTTATAACACCATGTCAGCTGCCAGACTTTGATATCAATCGCGTTAAACACGATTGGACGAGACATTGTCAAATGTAAACATGTATTTGGCTGCGTATGTGCTTTGTCTCTAACAGGTCATGGCCATTTGAAGGCCTACTGTTATTATTAGATAGTTACTAATGCGACATTGCTGAGTGCTAGTATCATTTTTATCCGTTTTTATTAAGCGTTGGCTGTGCTTGAGTTACGGTCTGTGGATCATTTGCCACAAACAACGGCATTGTGAGCGTGTCAAAAGATCAGACCAATTATTTAAAAATCAATGTTGTGGAAGTCTCAAACTTGCACAAAAAAAACAAACAAACTTGAAAGCGCGTTTGTGTGTATTTTTGAAACCGAGTTCAAATAAAAATGGCTCATTACTTTGCATACTTGTGCATAGATTGAGATTTTGTGCTTTTCCTCATTAGTAAGTGGATGAAACGGTTGATGCATGTAAATAACAGCTCAATTTTCATGCCTACTTTTCAAGGCCTGGTGAAAACGGAACTTGAAATACACACAATGTTAAGTTTAAGCTAATATGAGAGATCCTCAAGCCTGCATCACCGTGAACAAGGGTTGATGCCAGCGCATAGTGACTGTGAATGGGACATATGGAGTTCCCCGTCAGATCTCCTGTTTAGGTAATCGCCACAGCATTAGGATGCCCAGCGAGAGGACGGACACAAGCTGTTAGTCCCCCTGATTTCCATTCCTCAGACGGTCCCGGCGCACTGCAGGTGCAATTCAGATGCATTTCACCGGCGAGGTGATTTATCAGGGTGTTCCCTCAGGAGATTTCCGAGTGCCTCGAGTCGTGTTTGGCACAGTGAAAGAGGGCTCTTACATGCATAATGCTGTTGTGTAATATATGCGCTGTGAAATGCTGTGTACTACACAGGGACGGTCCTCTCAAGTTATGTCTTCTAATAATGTTAATTTAACGCTTGAGCTGTTTTTTGGTCTTAAATAATATTCTCAAAAATGTTATTTATACATTGCTCATGGAATGTTTTTTCTTCATGGAATGTTTTTTAAATGTTACGACTTGTTTCGGAATGTTCAAAAGTAACGTTCGCAGAATGATAAAACGGAATGTTTACAAAGTGTTCAAATATCATTCGAAAACAACATTTACTTGATGGTAATGTTAACGAAACGTTTTTAGATGCTACATTTATTGTAAATAGTCTAAAAAAAGTTTTTCTTACCATAACTATCACACTTTTGCACTGTATTTTAGGATTGCCTTAGCTATTAACAAGAAATACTTGTTGGGACGGATCACTCCACTCCCCTGCCACCGGCGCTGCTGGGACGGTGGGTTTGGTTGTTAATTAAGTTGCTTGTTATGGCTTTGATGAACCTCGCGAGTGCGACGTCGTTTCACTGATGCCTGTTCTTATTTATTTAACAATATTTACTGTAGCAACATTACATTCATTGCCAAACAATTGGCATTCATATTCATGAGTTCAGGCCCCAACACTCTGCATGCATTGTGCATTCAGACTGAACTTTTTCCCAGATACGCTTTCAAGATTTGCGCTTTGAATAATAATGAATGAGTGTAGCATTCATTTATTTGTAATATGAGTGTTGTAACAGGATTTTACATGTAATTTGATGGAAACATCATTGTGGATTACTTGAAGGGGTGTGCATAAGACTGACATGACACCTTCATAACCATGACATGCACATGTCTTGAATATGAAGGAGGGTTTATGCATGTTTAAGACAACTGCCATTAAGCGTATTTCACTCAATAATGACATTTTGAATGCAAATATGACATTGTTTAAGATGTCTTTGTCATGAAAAATCATAACATCATGTCTTTGTCATGACAACTTGACATTAAATGAAGTTAAACTGTCTTGACATTGGCTGTCATAAATGTGTCATGAATATTTTTCATGTTTCAGGTTTGCTTTACTTGTCAACAACTTTTAAATGTTTTATATAGCCTAATGAGTAATAGTTGTGCATGTGAACACATTCACATACTAACATGATTGCAGTTTTTGTACAGATATGTGACTTATGACTGATTTTTTAGCTTTGAGCAAAAGGGGTCTGGGTGGTTTTGACGGCGATGTACAAAATACGGCTGATCAATAGAGTGTCCATCATAATTGTGTTGAAAAATACCAACCTTTGTACTTCTGAAAGCCCGATTCAATTACAAGCCACAGGCATTGAGATTACTTGTTTATCCAGTAGCAACATGCAGCCCCGTCCATTCAGTCCCAGTGGCTTTTGCTTGAGGTTTCGCCTTGATGTAAAAGGGAACAAAGGTAAAATCACGTCGCATTCACGCTGAGAGCTAAATTGGCGAGTGTAAATGTTTTTCTCATAAATTCGCTCTGCATCTCAGTTTGAAGTTAAAGAGAAAGACTAATGTGTCGCACAGCCCGTGAATTATCAACCGATTTTGAGCTTCATTACTCCGGAAAGACAACATTTAGATTAAAATGTAATTAAGCAACAGATGCACATTATGTTGGGTTGAGTCAGCAAGAGCGGTATTGTTAGTCTCTGCGTGTTTGTGGAAAGGTCAGAATCAGTGGCTTATTTAGACCACGAAATGCGCCACGGCATAAATCACACACCTGGCGCTGCGCTATAATGGATTGTGTAATGAAGTTGGCATTTTCATAAAGTTTTTTTTTTTTCTTCTTTTATTGAACCAGCCTTCTTAAGGTAATTTCAGCAGATGGGTTTGCTTGCGCACTGAGAACCGTTGGCATCGATGCATGAGGCCAATAAACCTTTGCACCTTCCTAAATCTATTTGATTGCATCTCTTTGTCTGGAACATCTGTGCGCGGCTGAAAGCGTGTTTTATGACACGCTATAGTGGTTTTCCTGCAAATTAAATTAGGAAATGTGGAAGTCGCACCAGCACCAAATGATGAACGCACCATTTGATAAGAGATATATCCAACCCGATCGTACGAATTCGACGAATGATTAATAAGTGGCTAATTCGTAACAATTTATACGACCTCACTCGTACGAATTAATACGATTGTGCTAAATCGTACATATTTTACGAATTGGCCAATTCGTATGAATTCGTACGAATGACCTACCCCTTACCCCGCCCCTAAACCTAACCATCACGTGGGTTTAGACAAATCGTACGAATTAGTGCGAGTGAGGTCGTACGAATTAGCCACTTTTTAATCATGCGTCGAATTCGTACGAATTGGTCGTGAGATAGTGTTCAGACCCGCAGCACCACCAGTTTCAGAACCGGAAGTGAGGGAGGGGCGGAATTATTATTATTGCATTATAGTTATTTTAGCAAGAATATAAGGACAAAATGGGCCTGAGAGTGAGTTCCTCATTTGATACATTGTAAGTTAAATGTATACAAGATTGTTGTGATAAAACAGACCTAGCCTATAGTGTTGAGTTGGTCATTTTGTATACATTTTTATTGTTTCGTTTAAAACAATGGCGAATTTTCTCTCTCTTTTTTTTAGATTTTGACATTATTATTTTACACGAAAATGTTCTTGTGAAATAAAGTATATTTTTAAAAAAATACCCATGCGTTTTTTTATTTTATTAAACAATCAAAATCATCTTACAAATACATATCTTCAATTTCAAAACAATTTAAGATTTTTGTAAACACAATATAGAACATAAAATATCACAGAGGTCTAATCAGTTATCCAATTGTGTATAATTTTGAAAACCTCCAATGCTCGTCTTGTTTTATATCTTTCAAAGTTTTATTATACAAAGTTAACTCCTTCATAAAAAACAAAAAAACAAAGGTTTTACCTTCGTAAATCTACTACACGTAGCCTATGTATAAACTGCTTAGCTAAAATTATTAAACTAAACGCCCATAAGTTTCAAGTATTATTTTTTCACCATAATGATGAAGTAGCCTCGATCTAATACAATGAAACAGATAACTGAAACTATATACAATTATATTACACAAAATCAATCGTATTGTACTGTAATGTAGCATCATAACATACATATGTATAGAGGTTTCATGTTTAATAAAAGTTTCATGTGTAAAATACGTTAGGTGGCGTTAGGTTTCAAACATAAGCTCCGCCCCTCACTTACGGACCTGGCGCTGGTGTTGGTTAGTACGTAACTCCGCCCCTTACTTCCGGTTCTGGCGTTGGGGTTCTGAAACTGGTGTGCTGCGGGTCTACAGCTGGATACTATTGATAAGCGTATCCATACAGACTAGTGGGAGTGGCCCTGGATGGCAACATCCCCAGTGCATTATGGGTGTTGAAGTTTTCCTACCTATTTGGCAAGAGGAAAGACAACAGCCCATCTGTTTTCTCTAGTCGGGTAGCAGGTTTTTTCACCTTTCAGCCAAGTTTTACTGAAAGCGCGTTTTTCCAGTGGTGAAGCACCTCTTTAACTTCATAACCGTGCACAGTCTCAGATACATGCACTCGTCGTTCTCAGACACTGCCCGAGGCACACGGGTTCAGGTTGAAGAGCGTCGGCTCTCAGATGCTTTGGTGGAGGTGGAAACCTCGTGAGGATGAGAGCGAGGACGCGTGGGCGAGAGGCCATGGGTGACACTTAACTATTCCCACTGTTGAGTTCCTCCATGAGGAGAATTAAGAGTGTGATAATGGACTCAGAGCACAATACAGACAGCGAGCTCATTAGACACACACACACACACTGGTTTATACGGGTAAAGTTCAGGCCCAGTCTTCAAATATCACAACACTCAAAGGCTGTCAATATGTGGTTGTTGGCTATGAAATTAAATAATCAAGATGCATTTCATGACAGCTCATATTTTCAAGGTAACAGGGAACATTTTGGCAAGGTTATCAACAAACGTCCTTCCAGGAACATTAATAGAAGGTTCTTTACAGGTTTTATGGTTTTTAATAATATTTTTAAAAGGTTAGCACAAATTCGTGATGTTTTAGTTGGACAAAATTAAGTGAATTTGTACTTAAGACAAGATAAAATATTTTCTGACCCAATTAGCAGATATTTGTTGTTTTTAAGCAGTAAGTCTCTTAATTTTTATGTAAACACATAATTGTGCTTCTCAAGTAAATGTTTCTTATTGTAAGAATGTTTTTTATACATCTTTTTTTATTATTTATTTTCTTTTTTGTGCTGTGTACATGCACCAATAAAACATAAATTTAAGTAAATAAATTTGAACACAAATTACCTATTCTGATTGATTCAAAACAATTCTCTGTTTTTTTTTTTGTTTTTTTGTTTTTTACAGAATAGAGGCATACAAATAGGGTGACCACCTGCTAATAAGCCCAAGGGGGGACAAGGGGTATGTTTCTGAGGGACAATGTGGGACACTGCTTGGCGCGGCGGTGCCCCCACCCCACGGGCAGACTCTGATAGTGGTTTACCCCTATCTAGAATTGTTACTATTGCCTTACTGTTTGTACATGAATAATTGTTTTAAAAAAAGCACATACCTTAGCACATACATTAATAATGCCCTATTCCCTAAACATGTGTAATTGCTGATGCTCATGAAAAGGCCAACCAATGTGTATTTTTTTTTCTAAATAAAATGAATATTTTGAACATTCAATGAATTGACAGATGCACTTCCAACTACGATTTACTTTAGCTATTTAATTTTATTTATTTTTCATTACAATTAATTCACTTTAAATAAATAAAAATATAAAATTATAGGATTAACAGGAATTATAGTTCCTCAACACCACAGGAACAGTTTTAAAAAAAAGTCGAAAAAAAGTCTAAACTCACAACTCCAGAGGTTCACGGAACGACAAGGTGTGCTGTCATGACAACAATGAAAAAGTTGACATCAACCTAGTCAGCAGGTCACGTGGGAGTGGTCTTGGGGAAGTTCTCACTTTCTGAACTAGTTCAAAGTTTAGTTCACACATTTTAAAATGAACTAGTTCAGTTCAAAGTTTGCACAGTTTTCCCATCTTCACCGACCTCGTTATAAAATCCGTTTAAATTATCATATGACGCCTTTGTCGACGGCGGCCGCGGTGCGACACTGGTGGCTTGTGTTGCCAGAATGGGTGTTTTTTTCGCTACATATTAAGCCCTGTTTACGTTGAGTTTTAGCCGGGCTTTCGCCTGGAAGGCTCTATAGAAATCTGGCACCCCATTGAACGAAGTTAAAATGAGAGAGCGTGCGTTCACAGACACCAGAATGAACGAGTTCACTAATCAGGACAGGCAGTAAAACAATACGTTCAGTTCACCCACAAAATGAACGAGTTCATGGACGTGAACGTGTTCAGGCACAACTTTGGCTGCCTGGGTCTCGAGGATATAGAGTGACCGACTTTTTTTTTTTTGAGCAAGCATTGATTATGCGTGACACAGTCTCAATTTGCGGGACGCATGAATTGGGCTTCAAACGCTGTGCGTGCACGCGCTACGCGGGACGGGTGGTCACCCTACATACAAACCTCCAAAATATTCCTTTAAACATGCAAATGAGCAATAGATATTAGAACAAAATGCATGCACACACACACAGTTGAAGTGCTCGGCATTGTTTGTACTTGGACGGCCATTTGGAGCAGTGAATCCAGAGCACTTTGGAGTGTGTTTTGTCTGCTAGCGTCTTAGCTGCCCACAGTAAAGCCCGTTGGGACGAAGCAGATGAGTGTGAAATCTGAGAATGAGTGAGAGCGCAGGAAGCTTCTTCAGGGACCGCTGGTAAACAACACCTCTTGCATTGACAGAGTGGCGATTTGTAGATGGGCTAGCCTGAAACGTGCTCTTGTTTTTGCTTTATGGGTCAGGCCAGACTTCACGGCGTGTGGGATTGAAATCCCTGCACAGATCTTCTCCCCTGTACGTTTTTTTAATTGCTTTTCTTGCTGTTGTGGGATTTCCAGGCGATTTACATCAGCACTCGCATCGAATCGCGTGGCCAAGTGGTTAAAGATTTGGGCTGGTGTACAATCTTCATCTTAACTTGCTTATTTTTGTAGGCCAAAACACAGAAACGAGAATTTTAGCACTGCTGGTTCCATCGTTTTTGGTTAAATGCCTGAAATGAGGTCTGTGTTTAACACCAGCTTAAAATCCCCCTGTGGAGAAAATAAAACTTTCAATGTTGTGTTTTTAATACGCTTTAACACAAAGCATGTGTAAATTCATAAGTCATCAAGAGTATTTCATCTTTAAAACTGCAGTGAACCAAAGACAGTCTCAAAACCACAGGTTGAAGTCGCTGGTGTTTCTGGCATCACAAACGACCTTGTAACCAATCAGATCAACGTGTGATCGTCAAACAGTGGATCTCTAAGCTGAGTGGGTGGAAGTGGGGCTCATTTGCATATTCATAGAACCGTGAGTACTAAATGAGGCAAGGGTGTCGAGTTACATTCAAGATATTTTAATCAAGGCATCATTTTCGAGGGAAAAATGTTTAAATGTGTCATTTCGGGAGATTTAAGGGCTAAAATGATTGACTACAGGGGGATTTTATGATATTTTCACCACGTTTTAGTCATTACATCACACTCTAAAAAATGCTGGGTTGTTTTAACCCAATTTTGGGTCAAATATGGACAAACTCAAACATTGGGTTAAAAATGTAATTTAAAAAATGGCTGGGTTTGTCCATATTTAACCCAAAATTGGGTTAAAACAACCCAGCATTTTTTTAGAGTGCAGTAATATCCTCTTGTCAGTGTCTCAGAAAACAGATTCTTAAACATTCCCCATCAAGTTATTGAAATGTTCTCAGAAAAGTTCAAATGTCCAGTTTCTAATTCAGCTTGAATGTAACTGGACACCTTTGCCTCATTTAGTATTCACGGTCCAATGAATATGCAAATGAGCCCCGCCTCCATGCACTCACTCAGCTCAAAGATCCATCTTACGTTTTTGAAACTTCCGGTGTGGCCTGTAAAGATGTAAATGGTAAATGGTAAATGGACTGCATTTATATAGCGCTTTCATAGACCTAATGGCCACCAAAGCGCTTTACATATTGCCTCACATTCACCCATTCACACACACATTCATACACCGACGGCGGTGTCAGCCATGCAAGGCGCCAGCCAGCTCGTCGGGAGCAGCTGGGGTTAGGTGTCTTGCTCATGGACACCTCGACACTTGGTCAGGTGGAACCGAGGATTGAACCACCAACCCTTCGGTTTGTAGACAACCCACATGAACCACTGAGCCACTGCCGCCCCACATGTGTCATCATCACTGCAGTGCTCTCGCCTCACCTGAATGATAAAGTCTCGTTCTCGTTCCTCAGCGCGATTCAGGGCGATGTGTGCCAGCGACAGGCGTTGATGTGACCTGACAGTGCATCTCTCTCTCTCTCAGCTCAGCATGGGAGGAGGTGTCCGTCACCGATAGCATAAACTCCTCCCCGCCTCATCGGAAAGCCTCGCACACTTTATTAGGCTGGTGACATTATTGATAAAAGACACTGAAAAAAAAACATTAGCAGAGAGAGAGAGAGAGAGATGTGTGACTAGTTGATTTGCTGTAGTAGATTGAGAGCTGGAGTCCCCCAGGAGTCCTTCGGTGTCTAATTAAAGCATGAAATGTTCACCCGCAGTGCCAATGTGCATCACAGATCTATGGACATCAATGCACTTCAGTTATACAGACACTAGCCTGAGTCTGGCTCGTCCATGGACAACAAGTGACCGCTTGATTTTACAGATCTGTGTTCATTTCATCAATGTGAATTTATTTTTGAATTGTTTATGGTTCATTCTCAGGAACCTGGGTGTTGCTTTAGCAGGCTAATATTTATATACTATTACAATATTTATTAAGATTTAGAATGAACTTTTTTTGGTTCGTTTACTATTAAAAATATATTAAAAAAATATTTTTTTAAGGTTAGTTTTTGTATAAGGCAACATTTCTAATTTTCAAAATGAGTTTTTATCAAACTTTTGTTTTAAATAAAATATTTCATTTGAATTCAGCTTTATTTCAGTTGATAAAAACATTTGTTGTTTTAGTCATTTTTAATGTGTCTTTAATGTGTTTTTTTAGGGCTATCAAACGATTAATCGCGATTAATCGCATCCAAAATAAAAGTTTGTGTTTATTATTTTAAATAAAATAAAGTTAATTTTTTTGTATATATATATATATATATATACACATACATGCATGTATATTAAGAAAAAATATTATTTATATATAAAATATTTATATTTATATACAATATAAATTATATATTAATCTATATACAGTATATACATGAAAATATTTATTAAATATATACAAGCATGTGTGTGTATTTATATATATAAAATAATTATACACAGTGTATATATATGTAAACACAAACTTTTATTTTGGATGCGATTAATCGTTTGACAGCCCTATTTTTTTAATCTAATTTGTTTTTAAGACTTTAAGCGAATTAGCAAGATCACATTCAGTGTGATTACATTGAACAAAAGTAATTATACCTTATTAAAATATCAATTTACTTTTCAGGCATTTTGCACGAGAAAATGCACGATTTTACCGATTCGATGATTTTATTTTATTTATACTTAATGCAATGAGTGTAATTTCTTGAATGTTAATCAGTAACGTGTTGATGTTGAACGATTAAAACAAACAAAAAAGGCCAGTTTTTTTTCAGGTACCTTCAACTGTAATAAGGTAAAATAAAAAATAAAAATGCTTAAACATCCCATGGCATTAAAATTGGTGTTTATTATCACAATTGAGGTTATATTCAGAGGTTTGTTAATGTACCTTGTTTCTTCGATAAAGTTTTGTCTATCCATTTATGGTGTTTTTTTATGGTGGTGGTGGGGGGGAGATATTAAAATATCATTCCAATAAGTTCTTAGAGCTAAAACCTAAAGATGAAGTGACTTTGCTGTCACCTGGTGTCTAATTTTGGCATATTTTAGGATGCTGTAAATGACAGTTTTTCCCATTCATTTCTATGGGTGCCCATTTTTGACCCAAATACAAGATTATGCAGGTTTTTTTCACCCACTTAACATTGTAGAATTGAGTCAAAAAAAAAAAAAAAAAAAAAAACATTGTGTGTGTTCAGGAGGCAAACTTAGGAAAAGTAGCCAAGTCTTGTAGCGCTCAGATCAAGGGAAGTATTTTTTAAAAATAAATCAAAACTATTTTGCCTACATTTGTCCAGAATACTGTTTTAGGGTTAAAGACCTTTTAAGTACCTTGTTTGTTTGTTGTTGAAGCAAAAAAAAAAAAGTCAATGTGTGTCCATTTGCCAAACCTTTAACCAATCAAATGATCTCTAGAATGTAAACGTCCCCACCTGCCCCTGATTATGAAAGCATGCTGCATGCTTCACCACTGAGACTAAACACTATTGGACGAGGCCTTCGATTTTCCCTCAGAGCTTTGGGAATATTTGACCTGCTTTTTTAACAGGCTCTCACTCAAACACATGCTAATGAGAACATTTTCCAATATGCAAAGTTCTCTCCCCGATGATATTTTCTGCTGCTGGACTTCTTGTCATTCACTAATGTGTGGAAGGGGTGAAGCCGACTCAAACAGACTGCTTTAATCGTCAGCTCTGAGCTACAGGACCGCCAGAAGAAAGGAAAGGTACGAATATTTTATCTGCTTCTCCCGTCCCCATGTAATTTTAATAGCTCTTCCTTTTGGAGTATCTGAGTGAATTATTCATGCACAGGGATGAGATGAGAGTTTGTCACAGGAGGAGGAGGAAGAAGTGTGTTTTATTTGCAGTTTGATGGAGGCACATAATCTCCATTCACTTGACCACTTGCGTCACCCCTCGACTTTAATTCCCACATTCCCCAAGGCCAGCCGATGCACTGATACGTTTCAGCTCCTCTTGAGCACACACACAATCCTGAAGTAGCGGAGAGAACGAGGGAAAGAAATCAGAAAGGGAGAATGAAATGGAGTTGTGGCAGAAACAGTGATGGTACAGGTGGGAAAGAGAAGCAGTCAGTGGGGCCCATGGGAAATACTAGCTTTTATATATATATATACAGTATATATATACACTGTAAAAAATATTGATGGTTTAACTTAAAAAAGTAAGTAACCTGGTTGCCTTAATTTTAAGTTTATTGAACTGGAAAAAGTGAGTTAATACAATGAAGGAGATTAATTTAACCATCAGAAACTCAAAATTATATGTTATCTGAACTAAATAAATTATTTAAGTTGATTTGACAAAAGAAAAAAAATGTTGTGATTATTAGGCCTACACTGTAAAAAATATTGTTGGTTTAACTTAAAAAAGTAAGTAACCTGGTTGCCTTAAAATTTTAAGTTGATTGAACTGGAAAAAGTGAGTTAATACAATGAAGTAGATTAATTTACCCATCAGAAACTCAAAATAATAAATTATCTCAACTAAATAAATTATTATAAAGTTGATTTGACAAAAAAAAATATGTTGTGATAACAAATCTTGAAAATATTTTTTACAGTGTATATATATATACATCTATATAATTTATATGTTATATTACACTTTTTAATATAAAGATGATTTTTATGCTACTTCTAAAATGATGCACCACCTGTAATACCATGCTGTAACCACTAGATGGCTGTGTAGCCCTGTATATACATATATAAACAGGGCTGTGTATTCCCTAACTGTTGGAAACACTGTTTTCAGGCACAATTACTCGAGGATCATTTACACGACACCATTTTAACCATTTGATTTTAAAAACGGAAAAGGTAAAAAAAAAAAAAATATGGAAAACTGCCACTCATTTAATGGACAAAAGCATTTTGGAGGTGTGGAAATGCAAACTTTTTCATGTTTTCTGCAAAAACGTAAATTTGTGAAAACGGTGATATCTTGCGTTTGTGTATAAGCATGTAAAAAGTGACATCGCCACCTACTGGTCTGGTCAGAATAGTACAGCTTTTTTAGTGATTTTTGCAACACTGTTGACTGTACACAAAGGAAAACCTCTTCAGCTTTTGTTGGTCACTGAGCTTATTTCATGCAACAATACAAAAACCAATCGGGATTTTGTTGATGGGAAGCAGGGTGATGCGAACTTACGGTTTTGGCTCACAAAAAAAGACAGTATTTTTTAGGGATGCACAGAAATGCAGTGAGTTTAATCAATACACACTCCTTTCCCATCAGACGAGAGACGCCTCGTGTTTGGCCTGTAATTAGAGCTCGGGCGGCTCTGAAAGACCACTGGCTTTAATTGGGGTTTGCTGCACACGGGTCAGGAGGATGTTGAGGTGCTAATGAGAGACGGAGGATAGTTGTGGTGAATGGGTGAAGCACACTTACTTGCGTATGAAATTAGCAGCAGGTGAAATAATTTTCGGCTTAAAATATTATCTAGAAGTTATTTTTATGACGCTAAAAGAGTTTGGGAGTAACTTACTGAAACTGTTTTTTAATGTAGCTTTCCAGTAACGAGTGGCCTATAGGCCTGTTTTTCCTCAACAAGTCAACATTGCTTTTTTGCATTGTACTTTGCATAATATTTCCCAAATTGCATTATAACTGAACATACAGCAGTGATATTAGTGTCAGGCGGTAATGCTGTCTCTCGAAATGTTGCCACCATCAGTAAATACTGCTATACATCATATAGTTATTTATTTTAGTTTTTTAATACATTGACGGAGGGTGAATCAACAGGGTATAAGCTGAGCTGCGCTTTCCCTTTAAAACACATTTAAATAGATTTACATGAAATAGTTTCGCTCCTGATAAAGAATTTGTTATTAAAGTCTCTATTCACAAACCAGTGCTTTGGCATGACGGAAAACACACAAAGAGCGCTCCCTTTATAATCTTTTAAAGGTTTGCGATTGGTCAATAAGTTCTGATAGAATTGTGATTGGTCAGTAAGTTCAGATAGGATTGTGATTGGTCATTGAGTTCAGATGGGTTTGTGATTGGTCAGTAAGAGCAGATAGGTTTGTGATTGGTCAATAAGGTCAGATAGGATTGTGATTGGTTATTGAGTTTAGATAGGTTTGTGATTGGTCAGTAAGGTCAGATAGGATTGTGATTGGTCAGTAAGTTCAGATAGGTTTGTGATTGGTCAGTAAGGTCAGATAGGTTTGTGATTGGTGATTGAGTTCAGATGGGTTTGTGATTGGTCATTGAGTTTAGATAGGTTTGTGATTGGTCAGTAAGGTCAGATAGGATTGTGATTGGTCAGTAAGTGCAGATAGGATTGTGATTGGTCAGTAAGTGCAGATAGGTTTGTGATTGGTCAATAAGTTCAGATTGGTTAGTGATTGGTCAGTAAGTGCAGATAGGTTTGTGATTGGTCAATAAGTTCAGATGGGTTTGTGATTGGTCAGTAAGTTCAGATAGGTTTGTGATTGGTCAATAAGTTCAGATGGGTTTGTGATTGGTCATTGGGTTCAAATTGGTTTGTGATTGGTCAGTAAGAGCAGATAGGTTTGTGATTGGTCAGTAAGGTCAGATAGGATTGTGATTGGTCAGTAAGGTCAGATAGGTTTGTGATTGGTCAGTAAGAGCAGATAGGATTGTGATTGGTCAGTAAGAGCAGATAGGTTTGTGATTGGTCAGTAAGTTCTAATAGGATTGTGATTGGTCAATAAGTTCAGATTGATTCATGATTGGTCAGTAAGAGCAGATAGGTTTGTGATTGGTCAATAAGGTCAGATAGGATTGTGATTGGTCATTGAGTTCAGATAGGTTTGTGATTGGTCAGTAAGGTCAGATAGGTTTGTGATTGGTCAGTAAGTGCAGATAGGATTGTGATTGGTCAGTAAGTGCAGATAGGTTTGTGATTGGTCATTGAGTTCAGATTGGTTAGTGATTGGTCAGTAAGTGCAGATAGGTTTGTGATTGGTCAATAAGTTCAGATGGGTTTGTGATTGGTCAGTAAGTGCAGATAGGTTTGTGATTGGTCAATAAGTTCAGATGGGTTTGTGATTGGTCATTGAGTTCAGATTGGTTTGTGATTGGTCAGTAAGGTCAGATAGGTTTGTGATTGGTCAATAAGTTCAGATAGGTTTGTGATTGGTCAGTAAGGTCAGATAGGTTTGTGATTGGTCAGTAAGAGCAGATAGGATTGTGATTGGTCAGTAAGAGCAGATAGGTTTGTGATTGGTCAGTAAGGTCAGATAGGATTGTGATTGGTCAGTAAGGTCAGATAGGTTTGTGATTGGTCAGTAAGAGCAGATAGGTTTGTGTTTGGTCAATAAGGTCAGATAGGATTGTGATTGGTCATTGAGTTTAGATAGGTTTGTGATTGGTCAGTAAGGTCAGATAGGATTGTGATTGGTCAGTAAGTTCAGATAGGTTTGTGATTGGTCAGTAAGTGCAGATAGGTTTGTGATTGGTCATTGAGTTCAGATTGGTTAGTGATTGGTCAGTAAGTGCAGATAGGTTTGTGATTGGTCAATAAGTTCAGATGGGTTTGTGATTGGTCATTGAGTTCAAATTGGTTTGTGATTGGTCAGTAAGAGCAGATAGGTTTGTGATTGGTCAATAAGGTCAGATAGGTTTGTGATTGGTCTTTTGTTTGTACTTCATGATTTTTTTTGTGGTTTTACTCAAGATAACTTAAAAGGAGCGAGCAAAGATTAGCATAACCAATATACCTCACATGTGCAGATTGATATTTAAACATTTTATATTTTTCTTCTTCACAGTAACGTTTAGATATTTAAATGGAATAAAAACGCCAATAACAGAGTGAACTAGTAGCTTAGCTGATTACCTTAAAAATCCATAGATATCGTAGTCAGATCTTACGGCCGTTAACACTTTCTCTGACAAGCGGATGCGATGAGACCTGTTTTCCGGTTTGGTCACGTGACGCACGACATAAAGCCTATTATGTCTTCATCGCTGCTGCTGTGGACACCGTAGCTTATAACATACATATGCGTTTCTCATTCTCGCTCCCAATGAACCACAACGCAGTGGCACTTCCTGAGAAAATCCCCTTTAATAAGAGACCGGTCCCTGTCATATATAATTAACCACAAGACATTTTTCACCAGCCGCCGCTCTATTAGAAATGTGTTTAGCCGAGAAGTCAAGTGTCCATAAATCAAAGAGAAGTAAACAGACACCTGTGTTCCTGCTCGGCCTCTGCTATTGCTCTCGATCGACCTTATTAATTCAGTCTGACGACCACCGGCTCCTTATATACAGACTCGCTAATGAAACAGCAGCACATACAATTTCCATTAGATATTTTCTATCAAATGCAAGCAGTTGCTATTGATCAATAGAAGTTGGCATTATGCCTTGATTTTTTTTTTTTTCCATTTGAATTTCGTGGGAATGTCTTGTTAGAAAAATGTCCCGAGCGCATGTTTCCTTTTGTCTTTCGAGATGTGTGTCTTTGAAGAGAGCTGGAGCGGCAGGCTTTGGTAATCTCTCTTTAAGGATGTTGCAACTTCCTCTCTGTAGGGACGTGTGAAACACACACATACACACACACACACACACTTCTCGGATCTGGGTTGAATCATCTTCAACAGAATTTAGAGGAGCTTCCAAGAAAGGAAGGCTTTAAAATCCATGACCAGCTTTTAGAGGGGGAATTATGAAGGAAGATAAACGTTTTATACAGGTGTGCAAAAATCGTCATGTTACTTCCGTAGTGCGTCATATTTTGGATTAAAATACATCATATTCAACAAGAAAAATACAGGATTAGATTTGATTTTATCAATAGGGAATGACATCTGCTGAAAAGAAAATACGTTTCTGTAATGTTTTTTTTTTCATTGATTATTTATATATATATATAGACACTATTGTTCAAAAGTTTGGGTTTGATCAAAAATACAGATAAAAAATACAAAAACAGTGAAATATTATTACAATTTAAAAAAACAGTTTTCTGTATTTTATAATGTAATTTAAATCCTGTGATGAAATCATTACTCCAGTCTTCAGTGTCACATGATCCTTCAGAAATCAGACCCATTTCTGATTATTATCAATGTTTAAAACTTCATAATTGTTTGGAAACAGTGATGTTTTCTGAATAGAATAACAGCATTAATTTGAAATAGAAATCTGTTAAAGTCATGCTTATTTTCTTTAATCTCTCTAGTCTATATATGAAATAATATGCCCCAGACAGTAAGATTAATAATCACATTTTTAAATATGCACAAAATCAAGCTGTAATGCCTTATGCAAATGTAAAGAGCTGTACAAGTTAAACACAAATGTTGTGCAGAAATGTCATAAATCGAATCATATAAAGTGGTTCTCTGTCGCACATTAGCCCGCCGTGGGTCGCATATCCACGAGCAGCTCCGTCCGTTCATCCATCTTTTTGACGAGGCAGGTCGGTGATAAAATGTAAAAACTACACAGAGACACAGATGGACATAAAGTTTTACCAGTGATGATGTCATGATGTCCTACACGGGCTCCGAAGGTCAGGCCTGAATCTGAGTCATTTTGAACAGGAGACGGAGAAAGTGTGATGCAATAACCATTGATGATATAAATCGTCAGATATAGTTCCCTGATAGCTTGTGAATGAGATGACCTGACCTATTGACATACAGTCCTCTTAGGGACATGTGATCGACTGTTGCTCTCTTCTGTCAATGGTGCATGAAAAAAACACTGTTTCTCTTTAAGGGAGAAGTCTAATTAAAAACAGTAAATCAGATTGATCGTGCGGTTGTGCATCATTCAAAGTTGAATTTAGAATGACCTTAGAATTCCGGAATTTGAATGTGCGGAACAGGATGCGGAATTCTAAATTTGAATTTGAAATTCAAAAATTCATATAACTGTCATTTTTAAGTAAGCACAGCCACAGCTGATGTGTGTGGCTTCAGTCGTGTTGTAAAGCGAGGGCATTGGCTGACTCCTGGTTGTCTCGCACATCACTAATTAACTTCAGTGTTGAAATCCCACTCAATTCCAGTCATGAATCTTATGAATCAGAATTTGCATCTTTCTAAGTTATGCAAGATTTCATTAATTTGTTTATGTATGTATTTGTTTATTTATATGTATCTGTTGTAGTCTATTTTTTATTTAGTAGCCTATATTTATATTTGTCAGAATTTGTAATAAATCTTTTTAATGTTATATTGTATAATAATGTATAATATATACTACGGTTTTTTGCACAAAAAAGGGAGAAGTTTAATTAAAAACATTAAATCATTTATTTATTTATGTGTTTTTAGTCTAATATTGTTATTATTTATATTATATATTTTACATATTTATATTTGTAAGAATTAAAAAAAAAATCTTTTATTCAATGTTAGGCTTTCTTTACAAAAATAATACAAGATATTACAAATAAATACGTTTTTTGTATAATTTGTGTTTATACTTTTGTGCATCATTTAAAGTTGAATTTATTTTTAGTCTAATATATTTTTATATTTACATCACATATGTATTATTTATTTATTATATTTTTTATGTGATAGGCCTATATTTAAACAAGTTTAATTAAAAACAATCAATGATTCAGATTTTTTTATTGAATTAATTATTTAATTGGTGTTTTTAGTCTTTTTTTTTTTTTTTGCAATGATACCTGGAAATACAACTATAGCTCTTTGAATTGATGTTTATTTGTCTTAAAGTTAAGTTGCTTTGCTCTTTTTTCAAAAGCATCACTGGCCTGATTCAGTTGGCCATTTTTCACCCAATTAAAGTTGCTATACCTTTAAGACTATTTGTATGTACATACTTCATATGCAAATGACATTTGTTCTTGTCTGGCAAATGCCTGGATGGTTCGTCTGGATGGGTCTTGATTTCGTCTTGCTGTTGTATGCAATGCAACCCTGTTGAAAAGGTATATCAGAAAGGGAGATATTTTCCCAGCATGCTCCTCCATTGACTACGGTGAGGGTAATGGACAGGGGCATTGTTCTTAGTGCATAGTAATAGTTTTAAGCACAGTAATTGGGTGTGTATTGAGGTCCTGGTGGGAAGCGTGCTGTGAGTAATGCCCTCGGGAACGGCAGAAGTCACAGCGCCGCTGCGCCTTTCATAAATCCCATTTCCATTTCTGTAATGACGAGTCGTGCCGCCTGCGCCCCATTCTCCCGTAAATTTCCCCACCTCACCGCTCTCACGCTCTACAGAAGAGAGAGAGAGAGAACGTTTTTCTTTGAATGTTTTTTAAAGCTTCCCCCGTTTAACCCACTGACATGCTTTCCCCGCGCTGTGCCGTGGCGAGGTTCGTGTGTCGGGTTTGTAATTCACTAAATGACCCACATTGTTCTTGTGTGTCATGGGAGGTTAAGGTTTCTTTTCGTTTGCAAATATCCTTCTGTACTCACATAGCGAGTCAATAAACATGTAATGTCTGTCAACATTTACTCATTCTCCCCTGTTTGACGTTTCGAGCCATGCAACAATATATTTGGGACAATTTAGCAAAGCTTGAACAAAGGTAAATGGTACTCATGACATTTAAGAGCATCCACAGAAAGTGTTTTCACTTTTATTGAATGCACTGTAAAAAATTATCGTGATTTTAACAGTAAAAAACTGTAAAAATGCTACAGTGAAAAACTGTTAATTGGTTAACAGAACCATAGGGTAAATAACTGTGATAGATCTTATGGTAAATTTCATGTAATTTTACTGTAAAATACTATTAAATTTACAGTTTTTAAAGTGAAAATGAACAACTCATCGTATAATTTACAGTGAAAAAAACGTAAATTGACATTCCCACAATTCCCTGCGTGACACTCCACACTTGATGTATTTTTGTTGAAATAACTTGCTTAGTCTTTTTCTAATCAGTTAGGTACATTAGGGTTTTATGTGACATTTAATGTCATTAAAGTGATGTTTATTGTCTTTTTAAAATATCATGTGTGTTACCATGATGGTGTTTAATGTTTGAGTGAATGACACTGTGCCGCTTCTGTATGTTAATATTAAGTTTCTTGTGAAAGAGCTACATGTGATGAGTTTCCATATATCATGTGACTCTCATTACTGCTGTGATTGATGGGTGTCAGTTTATTACAATGGTATAAAACAGATATTAACACTTCAAATGGTCGATAATTTAACAGTATATCAGATAATTAAATACGGTTTATTTCCGTAAATTTTAAGTTAAGCCTGTAAAACCTTATTACAGTAAATTCTTGCTACCGTAAATTTCTGGCAGCCATAGCTGCCGGTATTTTACCGTAAATTGAACACATTTTTTTTTTACAGTGTGGAAAAGGGCAGCACGAACATTTTGCAAAACATCTCCTTTTGTGATTGAGAACGTTTTTTTCGGGGTGCTTTGATTCTTGATTCATGAAAACGCATTGCATTGAACATGAAACTCATGTCCTTGCATGACATCTTCTAATAGTGTCAAATTAATGCAAAAACCCTCTGAAGTCCCTCCATTTTGCATGCAGCCTTCAATAAAGAGTTTACAGGCCATCTGCCTCTGTTCTCCGGCAACATGCGATGCGACGGGCCTCACAGGGTGCTGTCATCCACGTTCGGGACTAATTGAGCCCCCAGGATCCCTCTCCAGCCCGCTCTTCACACGGAGTCGCTAATGACTCGCTCGTGTTTGTGGCCAGATAAGTGCACTATTGGAAGCAAGTATTAATCTTGCGACTGGGGAGCAGATAAGATCTCCTCCGCCTCCCTGAGGAGACGTCTCAGTCTCAGCGCGAGAAATCACGTTATTTTTCTGGAGCATGTGTGGGAAGGAGCGAGTGGGTGGCGGATGAACCCCCAACCGGCTCACGCTTCCCGTGCGGCGGAGGTGACAGCTTCTTTCTCCACATGTAAAAGCTGAAATTACCCATCTGCTATTTGCACCCAAGACTCACACACTCCTCTGTCAGAGCACCTGCTAATCAAAATCTGCAGTCGCGGCGAAACGATAAATACCTGCTTCGCGCCCACTGCCTCTCCTTCCATTGTCTGTGAGCTCGCAGCTGCTCGGTTATTACGCAATAATGAAATGTTTTGATGGGGATTTTGGCAATGCATGCATTTTCACAGTGTAGGTGTCGTGCATTAAAGCATGTCTTTAGATGCCTGCCATATGTGGCCGCGGAGTTGTTTGACGTCCTAGTGCGAGGCGATTAACCTCGCACTGCTTCTAATGTTATCTCTGCGGGAGCGCAGGAAATGGCATGCATTTAAAGTTCATCTGACCCCATCAAAACCTGCATGTAGGCATCCAAATAAACAGTATTTGGGTTGTGCATTTGAATAAAAGTGCTTTTTACACGGCAAAGTAAACGTATTCGCACTTGCACACTGCAGGTTTTTATTTTATTCGACATGAAATCAAAATAGGCCTCCTTCTTTAGTGGTATTGTGGACAATTCATCAGTGTACATTATTCCAAAAAAGTCGCTTTTAGGGATGGGCAACGATTAATCGCGATTAATCGCATCCAAAATAAAAGTCTGTGTTTACATAATTTGTGTGTGCTGTATATAATTATTTTGTATATATAAATACACACACATGCATGTATATATTTAAGAAAATGTGTTATTCATATATAAAATATTTCTATTTATATAATATAGATTATGTATATATATATATATACAGAATTTAAGCGCAAATAATTCTTATATATATACATGCATGCATAGGTATTTATATATACAAAATAATTATACACAGCACACACAAATATTTTATGTAAACACAGACTTTTATTTCGGATGCGATTAATCGCAATTAATTTTTGCACAGCCCTAATACAAACCCACACATGCATGTATATATTTAAGAAAAATGTGTTATTAATATATCAAATATTTATATTTATATATAATATTAATTGTGAATAAATATATATAAAATATATACATGCACATATTTCTTAAATATATACATGCATGTGTGGGTATTTATATATATACATATTAATTATACACACTACACACACATATATTATGTAAACACAAACTTTTATTTTGGATGCGATTAATCGTGATTAATCGTTGCCCATCCCTATGGTAGCCCATAAGGAATACAAAAATAAAAAATTAAAACGTGACGACGGGCCGCACTAACATTAAACTTTAATATCAAGTAGGGGGCCACAAGCTTGAGACCACTGTTGAAATCTTGCAGTACTTGTTTGGCATGCCATCATGAAGATGGACTGGTTAATGGGATTAGATCTGCACCTGGTGCCTTTCCTTTACTCATACTTTCAATGGTGGACAACACAACAGTGCAGATCATGTCAAATCACGTAAAAATGATCATATTTACAGTGATTTGGTTCTGAGAACGTTTATTCATAACTTTGAGAGAATTTTGCCAGAACATTGAGAACTGGGGAATGCATTTTGTGCTCTGTTGATGAATAATAGCGAACTACAAATGCTTTTCTAGAAGAACAGCTTGTCAGAAAAATGAATTTAGCTTGTTTATGAGGTGACAGGCCTGCGCTACCAAACTGCATTTCCCATCTTTCTCCGTGGCAGCTGGAGAATCACAAAATACCAGATCACAGAGCGTCGCCTGATGTACTTTGCTTATCATTTTATTAAATTAGCATTAAAAAGCTTCTTGAATTTGGCAAATTTAAAATAATCACGTCCATTTCTTCCGAGTCACATCGTGCAAAACTCATTCACAATCAACTTATTGGCAAAGATTGACATTTTTTCAACCTATTTCATTGGTTATTTGATAAATGTTGTGTGTTTTTTTTTTTTTGTGTGTGATTTTGGCCTTTTCTCCTTCAAGTAGACAGGAGTTGTACTCGAATGGCTTGAAAATAGCTTCCTCGATGCTGAGATTGCAACAGACTAATGACTTTAGTATTGTTAGTATTGCTTAAAAACACACGTTTGCACAATATTAGTTTGTGTGTTTGTATTTGTACAACTATCTTTGTGAGGACCATTTGAGATTTAGACCATTGGAGAGAAGACATTTTGGCTGGTCTTCACTTTCTGAGACCCATGGCCTGTTTGAGGGTTAAGACTTTATTTTAGGGCTGGTTTAGGGTTAGGGTTCGGGTGTGATGGGTATACTTCATTTTGTTTATGTGTGTTACCTTTATTTGTTATCATTTTGATGATTGCTCATAGCTTATGAAAACCCCAAATTCAAAATTAGAATATTGTGAAAAGTTTTTCTTAGCTGTAATCCATAATCATCATAATTATGACAAATTAAGGCTTGAAATATCTCACTTACTCTGCATGTAATGAGTCTCTATAATATATTAGTTTCACCTTTGAACGATATTCGAGTTTCACCTGTACTTGTATCATCCCAGACTGAAGTGCCAAAGAACTGTTTTTCAGGCTGTTTCCAATTAACAGTCATCTGATGGAGTCGCAGAAGACACTTTCATGTTACGACGCCCCTCGGCACCTCTGCCTAATGTTACATTACCGCAATCCCAGAATGCAATGGGGCTATGCAATGCAGCAAAAAGGTGTTTTGCTACCTCTCCGTTCAGTGGGGTGGCCTGAGTGTTGACAGATGACTTCTCTCTTATGGATTCCATCACCCCAGTTCGTATGACTTGTTTGTTAATTGGCGTAGTGTTTATCTCAGCAGGCGCACGCTCGCGATGCATATTGAGCTGAAATATATTTATAAACTAGGATGTGATCATGTCCCTTTACTCTGTGCCTGTAACTTTTGAATTTAATATTTTAAGAGTGCAAAGAGTATTTTTTGCATGTTTTTCCAGCTCAGCTACTTTGATTCCCTGCATGGGAACACCAAGAGGCGAAATGTATATCTTGAATGCATTGTGAGGTAAAAGCGGCAAGAGAGCACAGAAAAATAAATATGCATTTACTTTAATTATTTAATTTAATTTATTTATTTATATTTCTGCATACTAAATACTGTTTCACATTCTATTATAAGAAAGCTTCCTTATCTCTTACAAGCAATTCGAGTGATTTGATTTATTATTATTTTTTTTGTGGAAAGTCAGCCATCACATAACTTTAAGAGGAATCTCAGATGAGTCATCTGATTATGTATTGGCTGTAAACAAATGAGTTATATTAATGCTTGTGGTGTTAAACTCTGAAATGATCATGACAGATGCTGTTCTTGAATGTCAGCACAGACCTGACATCTCATTTGTTCTGTTTTAACACATCACCGTGCATTGATAAAGAAATGTACGGAAGAAGGAGGGAGTGTGAGAGAGAATGAGATGAAGCATTAAAGGATGTGTTTCAATCGCTGTCTGTATGAAAGAGGAGTGTGAATGAAATGTGCTGTAACTGCACTGGACCCACTGGGAAATATCACTTCTGCTCTTTCAGAGCTCAGGATCCTTCGTTTGCTTTTATTTAAGGACCAGATTTGCCTCAAAATGTCCTCCTTTAGAGGAATAGACACACATGAGATGATTGTTGACTGGTAGCATAGCTTTGAGTCATTTGATTACAGTTTTTTGTTTTATTGAGATCTCTGACTTTTGCATACTTTACTATCCTGGTGAACTGAGCACAATTTGAGACAATGTTGAGCCTATTAAACATATTTAAAGAGGAGAAAACTAAATCATAATTATGAGATAAAAAGCAATATGTATATATATATATATATAGTCACAATTATGAGATTCTAAAAGATTCTATGAGATAAAATTCATAATTGACAAAATTGAAAGAGTCATAAGTCATAATGTTTGACTTTTGATCTTAGTATCTCATAATTTCTGCTTATAACATACTCTTTTTTTTCCCCTTATGTGTCGGAAATGGAGCTCAGGATCCTTCATTTGCTTTTATCTAAGGACCAGATTTTTTCCTCAAAATATTTTTCCTTTAGAGGAATAGACACACATGAGATGATTGTTGACTGGTAGCATAGCTTTGAGTCATTTGATTGCAGTTTTTTGTTTTATTGAGATCTCTGACTTTTGCATACTTTACTATCCTGGCGAACTGAGCACAATTTGAGACAATGTTGAGCCTATTAAACATATTTAAAGAGGAGAAAGCTAAATCATAATTATGAGATTATGACATTTTGATACTAAGTCCTAATTATGAGATTCTAAATCATATTTATGATATATATATATATATAGGTCATAATTAAGACTAAGATTCTAAAAGGTTCTATGAGATAAAAGTCATGATTGACAAAATTGAAAGAGTCATCAGTATGACTTATATTTATGACTTAGTATCTCATAATTTCCGTTTATGACATACTCTTTTTTTTCTTATGTGTCAGAAATGGGTTTCTATACATCTGTGATTCCTTTTTTTTTGGTGATGGAACCAATAGTCATTTGACGTGTTGAGAGTTTGTTGAGATGAAACTGCGGCAAATGAGGCCGTGCTTTATAGTCCTGAGATCATAATAAATGAAATCATTATCATGAGTGCCATAACCTTAATTTAATGACCTCATCCAGCATGACATCTGCTCGGCTTTGATGACTGTCTCCACGGCTAAAGTTGAACTAAAGATTACCTTGCTTCGGTGTGTGTGGGCGCGTTATTCCTTCTACCTTCGACGGCGGGTAAAATGATGGAAACCAAACCAAATGGAGTGTGAAAGAAGTGTGTGTGTGGGTTGGTTGTCATAACCAATGGTCTGTCAAAGTATAACCTGTTCACCTCTTATGAAACCACCTTCATCAGCAACACATGTAATGAATCCTCTGGAGGCAGGTTGCAGTGAGAACCCAAGTGCAACTTTAAAGCAACACCAAGGAACTTTTCCTCTGCGGTCGCCCTACAGGTTGGAAGCGATATTGTCCATTATAGGCTATCTATCTATTTATTATCTATTTATTAGGCTTAGAGGATACTGTTAGCTTGTGCGGCTCCTCACAGTAAATGATGATCCGCTCCACAAAAGGGCAAAGTCAATATATTTCACCAGAGTTTAGTGAGGGGCATTGCCAGACATAAGATAGTAAAGCGGCTCATTTAGTCCATGGGAAAACATGTCCTTTAAAATCTCATTTTAAAAGTGGTCACACCCCATGGCAAAGCTCACAAAAGTCCCCCACGTCTATTGAACGACTACCTTGGCTGAGAAGGAAGAGACGATATGCTGGATCCATGGTCTAGTATTCTGTACACTCTTAGAAGAAATGGTTCTATTTAGAACCAGAAATGGTTCCATCCCCCGCTTCATAAATGGAACTCCAAAATGGTTCTATAGAACCTTTTTTTTTTTTGGTAAAATTTTCTATTGGCCAAGTATGGAACCCCAGGGTTCTATATAGAACCCCGAGGAACCCCTTTTCTAAGAGTGTATAGAACCTTTTAGGGGTTCCAAATACATAGCGCTGATAGAACCTTTTAAGGTTCTATATAGAACCTTTTCTTCTAAGAGTGTAATGAATCCTCTGGAGGCAAGTTGTAGGTAGAATCCAAGTGTAACATCAATCAACAAAACGTGATCAAACATAAAACAAAGACTCAAAAGAACTCAAAACAAGAACATCGACAGGACTACCAACAGTAGTTACATGAAACAATCAATACTAGACAAAGACACTAGATAAGGGACACCTAACAATGAAGCAACAACAACAAGGGGAACACAAGACAGGAATCATGACACCACACACTTAACCAATTTAGTTTTGATGTATCATTTTTTTTAGCTCATATTACTCACTTTCGAATAGACTGGTTTGAGAGTCAAGCGGGTTAACTATGATCTGTAGTGGTGAGCTTTTTCTCTTGCTGGTCGAGTGCAGATTTGTGTGTTTGTGTATCTCAGAATAATCGCGTCTGGACCTCTGAACCGCAGCAGACGCGACTCATTTAAAGTGTTTCCGTGAGGTCGGCAAGGCGTGAGCCGTAGAACCTGAGGCACTAATGCTTGAAATGTACTTTCTGAGAGCTAGAAAAGTGCCTCTCACCCGCCCGGCGGCTCCTCAAATGATGCCTTTGCTCCTGCAACCATGTCATTTTCTGACAATAGCAATTTTTGCCAACTTTTTGTGCCTCTTACCTGATAAAACAATACTTTTGTGTTCAGCACAGACGAATGGGCATCTCTTGTGCATCTGCAGAAATTCATTCTCATTATTTGGTGTTTTTGTTCTTTGTGTATTGCCTGTAAGTTGTTTATGGGTTATGTTGATCTGTCGACGTGCAGTATATGTTTAGTTGTGTACAAACACTACTGTTCAAACGTTTGGGCTGTTTCTCAAAGGAGATTAATACTTGCAAGGATGCAGTACATTGATTAAAGACATTTATAATGTTACAGTAGATTTCCATTTCAAATTAATGCAGTTTTTTGAACTTTCTATTCATCAAAGAATCCTGAAAAATTTCACAGTTTCCACAAAAATATGAAGCAACACGACATATTCAACATTGATAATAATCAGAAATGTTTCTTGAGCAGCAAATCAGCGTATTAGAATGATTTCTAAAGGATCGTAATCAGTCAAGAGATTAAAAGTAAAATATATGAGATTTTGTCTTAATTATGAGATAAAAAGTCATAATTATGAGATACTTAATGATTATGAGATTAAAAGACAAAAATAATGTAAAATTTCAGAATTGTTACATATGAGATAAATTGATATGTTCTTATATTAAATATAAGTTTAAATTGAGATATCAAAAAGTCATAATTATGAGATTATGCGAGTTATTTATGACAAAAAGTCAATCATGAGAGACTAAGTCATAATTATGAGATGTTAAGATAACAAGTAATAAAATATGACATACTAAGTCATAATTATCTAAATTGAGATACTAAATCAGATTTATGAGATTAAAAGTAAAAAATATGCCAAGTTATAATTATGACATAAAATGTTGAAATTGAGATACAAATTCATAATTATGAGATACAGGCTAATTAATAATTAACACAATAACACTGATTGGAATAATGATGCTGACAATTCAGCTTTGATCACAGGAATAAATTACATTTTAAAAGATATTCACATAGAAAACAGTTCTTTTAGATCACACACTTACTCTTAGAAGAAAAGGTTCTATATAGAACCTTAAAAGGTTCTTTCAGCGCTATGTATTTGGAACCCCTAAAAGGTTCTATACACTCTTAAAAAAAGGGTTCCTCTGGGTTCTATATAGAATCCTGGGGTTCCATACTTGGCCAATAGAAACTTTTACCAAAAAAAATGGTTCTATATAGAACCATTTTGGAGTTCCATATATGAAGCGGGGGATGGAATCATTGGTTCTAAATAGAACCATTTCTTCTAAGAGTACAATATTTCTTTTTATAATCAAATGAATACATCCTTGGTATGCATAGATTATAAAAAAACCTGTTTGAACAGTAAACTCAAGACTTTCCTTTATGCTTACAGTCATTTACGACGAAGATTTTTCAAAGTGATATTAATAAGACGCTCATCCTGTGACTGTTTTTCACATGCGGGTGATGCTGTGTGTGAGTGCACTGACGCATGATAACAGCGTGAGGAAGCGTAGCATGTGTTTGTGTGGGAAGGTGGCAGAAAAGGCGAGCTGCCTGTGTGTCTATGAATGCATGCTAATCCTAATGATGGCGGACCTGCGTGTTATACGTGTAAAGGTGACTGACAATGCTGGATAACTGTGAAAATGTTGTGTGTGACACATCGGCTAATTTCTCACTGCAGCAGTCGCTTAATTACAAATAATTACAGGCCGCCAATCGCAGGAAGATTGTAGACCGCACGTTAGTTCATTAGGGATAGCAAGGTCAAAGAGTGGCGTTTTGATTGCAACTTGAACAAAATCACAGTCACCACAACAGCTTATTCTCACCATAGACTGACATTTAAAGTGACCAATCACGGGTCATTGTGTTTTTGCATGACCTGATTATATCCGACTGGGATTGACTATGTAGTTTCTACAATGTATGCATTTAGTTGAGAAATTCAGATGGGGTAGTCAGAGAATGGACTTCTCTTGCTAAAAGTCTTGTTTTTGTGGGACTTGGTTTTAGTAAACAGCAGCTGAGCGTTTCTGACCTTGACGAGTGAATAAATAAGTAAATTATTAATGAGATCAATGCCACTAAATGCAACAAATCGCTGCACTCCGACTGTTTCACCAGGTCTTATATTATGTTAAAGTATCTCAGCGATTCATTATGTTTTAGCTGCAGGAATGCCGCTTCTCAGATGATTGCTTTAACGATCAATATGGAATTATAAATATATTGATATTGAATAGTGGTTAATACCAAATAAATATCAACAGTTTGTCATATATTGATTGGATTGCCAAGGCAAATGTTTCATTTAGGCTGAATTCAGTTGTGTATGCATTTTACCTGTAATTAAATCTGCAGAATAATGTCTGTCGCGGACGCATTAAGATGTGTGAATCCCCAGGCGTCTTACATTCTCGCTGAATTACTTATTATTCACAGCAGCGCAGTCTTATTTTAGCTTCTCTCAGTGTTTGTTACGACAAAAAAAAGCAGGGTTTTTAAAATGCAAAAATGCATTTTTTAAGAACGCTTAATGTGAATATATATAATACCTAAGTTATATATATATATATACTGTATATATATATATATATATGACGTTGATTTCTTGTAGCAGAATTGAAATCCGGAAAGATCTGGAAAGCTTTTCCAGTCTAGAAAGAAAGAAAAGCACATCACTCCTCTGCGATTAGGGAGCTTTCCCAAGTATCTGGTGGTTCGCTCTGAGTTCACATGCTCTGACCTTCAAAGGTAACGGAGAGAAACCAGGATCTCAAAGTGCCACAGGCAAAGATTGGGCACGAAAGAGGAAGAATGAGAGGAAGAAAAGGAGAAGAGAGTTTAAAGAGCACAGAGCGATACAATCAGGGGTACTTGAGAAATGATTGACCCCTGAGGGGCCAGAACACAATCCTTCTCCATTTCCTGACTACATTAATTGGCTGATCACATTAAATACACTCTATCTATCTATCCATCTATCTATCTATCTATCTATCTATCTATCTATCTATCTATCTATCTATCTATCTATCTATCTATCTATCTATCTATCTATCTATCTATCTATCTATCTATCTATCTATCTATCTATCTATCTATTGCGTCTGTCTATCTATCCATCTATCTATCATCTATCTATCCTATCTATCTATCTATCTATCTATCTATCTATCTATCTATCTATCTATCTATCTATCTATCTATCTATCTATCTATCTATCTATCTATCTATCTATCTATCTATCTATCTATCTATCTATCTATCTATCTATCTATCTATTGAGTCTGTCTATCTATCCATCTATCTATCATCCTATCTATCTATCTATCTATCTATCTATCTATCTATCTATCTATCTATCTATCTATCTATCTATCTATCTATCTATCTATCTATCTATCTATCTATCTATCTATCTATCTATCTATCTATCGCGTCTGTCAGTCCGTCCGTCCGTCCGTCCGTCAGGTATTAATGGTATTAATGACCAAAGCCCAAAAGCAATACAATGCAAATATTATGAAATATGTCAACACTGTTGCATTTTGAGTGCTCAACATTCTATTATGATTGTATTGAGATGTTTTACATTTTAACAATATATATAAAAAAAATTAAGGTTCCAAAAGTTTTTTTGTTTTTTGTTTTTTGCAGCAGTGCCATAGAAGAACCACGTTTGGTTCCTCAAAGAACCTTCTTCACTTCTTTAGATTGAATAATCTAAAGAACCTTTGTGTTCTAAAAAGCTTTATGTGTAAGAGTGATCTCAGAAAGCTTGCACTCAGGATGAACGATTGCATGTATTGTGAGCAGTGTGAGATGTCAGATGCAGAAGTGTGTGTGGATATGTACAGCAGACTGTTGAACACACTGTGAAAAAGGATCAAAATATCAAGCGCTCATATCAAACACCTCAACTCTAGCTGAAGATGATGTGCATCCTTTTACACTTCAAACACGCTCTTTGAAGTATTTCCCACATTTTTTTTTTTCTGTTTGTGCAAATTTGTCTGTGTGCATTACCATTTTTGTGTGTTGCATGTATGGAATATGAGGATATCCGTATGGAGTTGATGCCGGTCAAAAAACGTTAACTACTGAGATGTTTACTGTGGTATGAACGTGAAGAGTTTCAGGAGAAGTCTACATCATTAAATTGGCCCTGTACGCACAGAACCAGCCTGAACTCTAATACAATCAGATCTGATGAAACCAGGAAGTATTGCTTATATTTTTTAACGGCCTTTTCTTCATATTGGAATTCTGGTTATTTTTCCAATTCCAATCCCTCAGTGCCTGTAATCTTGCACAGTGAACAAAATCACCAAATCATCTCATATCTGCGACACAGCATCTAATATCTGCCGCTAGACAGAATTATTGAAGTCTGAAAGGAAGAGTGACTTCAAAAAGTGGTGTGTATGTGGTGTGTGTGTGTCTTGGCTGGCTCTGCCGGATTTGTGTTGACGGAGAGCAGTGTTGTGGGGTTTTTAGAGGACTGCGAGTTCTAGTTGAAGGTGAGAGTTGATGAAGGGAACTCAGTGTCCAGAACTCTGTGACTCACAGCGGTTCCCCGTCAGCCCGCGGGATCTTGATTTATGAGTTTGGAGAACCACAAATAATCTCCCTGACACCGAGAAACCCTTCTGTCATTTAGTGCGTCTCTTGCTCATCTTTCATCGCTGTGCTTTCTGTGTTATTGGTGGCAAGCAGATATTTATGACAAAAAAGAAATG
>NW_024121910.1:1297939-1409992 GCF_016745375.1 Pimephales promelas
ATTAATTATTACAAAGACAGAAATGTAAATTTTGATTTCAATTTGACTTAAACGTCAAATTCTAACAAAATGTCTATTGTTTAAAGGTGCAGTGTGTAATTTTCAGAAGCATCTAGTGGCGAGGCTGTGAATTGCACCCAACAGAAGTTACGGTGGCCAACAGGAAGTGATGTCGTCGTCTGAGACAGCAGAGTAGCCAATTAAGCAATGAGGTTTCTTTATAAAGATAAATTAAGAAATTAGGTTTACTTAATTATTCAGTAAAACGTTCTTGCAAAGATTATTGTTACTTGATCATCATTGTGTTCATCATTATGCTTTTTTGCACGAAGAACAACTTGGTTACAAAACTCGTTTGTCCGTTTAGGGCCACCGTAGAAACATGACGATGAAAGGAGACCCTAGAGAGAAATGCTCATTCTAAGGAAATAAAAACATAACAGTTCATTATGTCAGGTCTTAATACACCACTGAAACATAGTTATGTGTATGATATTGCATTTCTGTCAAAAGATCCTCCTAAATATGACACAATGCACCTTTAAATGTCTCCAATAAAACCCTTCATATTCTAATTCTGCTTTCTGAGCCAACAAATGCCCCCATTGTGTGCCTTAGCATGTCCTGGGGAGTGAGCGCTCCACAGGTGAAAGGTGAGCAGACACCAGCTGGAACACGCACACAGCACGGAGGAATCCTGCTTTTCTGCCTCGATTCACTCACCGCAGTACACTTCCTTCCGTGACTCAGTGAGAAAGAAAAATACACACTTAAACCAGCATTCAAATGGAGATTACCCCTGACTTCATTGTGGTTTTAAACACAGTACCTGCTCCATTTAAATAGAAACTTCCTGCTAGGCTGAGCAAAACAAACCAAAAAAATTAGACCTAAAACGCATAATGATACACCAAACATGTTTGCTAGTCATGGCACATAAAAGGATTATTACCTTTTTAGTATAATGCAATTCTTTTGTTAGAAGCACCCAGTTAGTGTTATTTACGATAAGTACAGCATCTCAGATCCATGCTCAGGCAGTTGTGTATTTTTAAAGAAACTTTTGGGAAAAATTGTAATAAATAAATAAATGTTTTGCTAATTTATATAGTACTTCTTATAAAGATCCCCCATATGAAATCCGAGCCCGTTCTCATCCCAAAGCGCCATATAAGACGCTTTTGCAAAAGCGTGAATATCCAACGCACATGGCACCCTTTAACGTGAAATGAGACGCAGATATATTTGGGCAGAAGGCGCCCCCTAGTGGTCTAACCCTTACCCTACACCATACCTAAACTTAACCATTAACCGAAGCGTCTCATTAGACGTTAAAGGGTGCCATGTGCGTTGGATATTTACGCTTTTGCAAAAGCGTCCTATATGGCGCTTTGGGATGAGAACGCGTTGGAAATCCATGAGCTTTTTTTCTTATTCATTTGATCATTTTAGGGGAAAAACTGTGAAATTTACATTTATGTAAATAAGTTATCTTTTATACGTCACCAGGTGAAATCTGTGATCTTTTTGTGTGAAATTTAGTGGGATTTAAGGGGATATTGCCAGTTGATTAGATAGAGCTGGGTCTCATCAGCATTACAATAAAAAATATACAGAATTTAATGAAAATGTGAGCTAAAGGCAAAAGATAAATAATAAACAAAAGCGGGCCCAAAGCTGAGCCTTGAGGCATGCCACAAGTAATCTGAGAGGTCCACGATCTGAAACTTTTAATTTGAACGTAACATGTCTGACCCAATAAATAGGATCTAAACCATACCAGTGATTCCAATGGAAATCAATCTTTCCAATAAAACATTATGTGAAACACTGTCATAAATCAAAAAGATGAGCATTGAAAAAAGTCCAGAATCCGCAGCCATCAAAACATCATTCATAGCTTTAATAAGTGCTGTGAAATGGAGACTGACTGGCAGTCTGACAAGGCAGACTAAAATTGCTCAAACAAGTTATTCTGTGTAAGATAAGCAAGTAGCTGTCAAGCAACTATTTTTACGATAATTTAGAAAGAAAGGGTAAATTATAAATGGGTTATGAGCTGCACCAATATTCTTTAGTAAATGTATATGTATATGTGTGTGTGTGGGCCTGGTTATGTATAAAAACCCTTACATACTGAGTTAAACATGGGTAACATGTAATCACAAAAGTATCAACTTCTGAATGAAAGCCAGACTGAATCAAAAACATGTCGGAGATCACGTGACTGTAGACTTGTGTCTGCTCGCGATTTCATCACCTATTCATAATCTCAAACTTCATATAATGACAGAATTGTGATGGAATATACATCTGAAACCAAACCGGGGGCTTTTATAACCACCAAAGGTCTGAATTTTCGCTTTGAAAGCAACGTCTCCGAAACACAAAGTCTGAGCTACTTTGTGATTTCACACGTCTGTAATGTATCGCAAGAAATCAACCACACAAACAGTGGAGCGTGTTTTGGATCTGCACGGGTTGTTTTGTATTATAAAAGGTGTTTTAGTTAGTTCCCCAGAGAGCCGTGTGCGTCTGTGTTGTAGTGTTGTGGGTTCTCCACACGAGCTGAATTAATCGACTCTGACAGCTTGTGCTTCAGAACTAAGTACAGTTTTTAGTAGCTTCTGGCTACAGCCTTTCTGGAGCTCAAAGCTTTCCGTCGGCAATACCTTCCTCCTCCGGTTCATCTCTCAATCCACACCCACTCAATTCATCAGGTTTTTCAGCCATGGACTTTTGTTTTGAATCGCCGTAAAGTAACTTTGTTCTTCTGTAACTCCAGGGCTCTTCATCCAGGCTTTTCCTATTCTTCCACCATCCACGGATGTGTAATCCCTCTGATTAAGGCTCATTGTTTGTGACGTGCTGACTGTGAATTGGCCTGAAAAATATCGGGTCGTTTGGAAGTCAAGAGTGTCCTAGAGGTTCCCTGTTCACAGTTCAGTTCTCAATAACACCCCAGAGACTGATTATACATGGATCCGGCTTCCACTCTTTCTTAAAAGGATTACACACACACACACACACACACACACACACACACACACACACACACACATGCACAAATTCGGCATGAATGCATTCAGTTGATTAACGGTGATAGTAAACATTTTTATAGAACAAAATGTTTCTATTTCAAATAAATGCTGTTTCTTTTAACTTTCCATTGAACAAATAATCTAGCAAAACATCCATCCATCCATCCAATGCATCCGTCTATCCATCCATCCATCCCTCCGTCCGTCCATCAGTCCTTCCATCCATCCAATGCATCCATCCATACATCGATCCATATATCCGTCCGTCCATCAATCCATCCATCCAATGCATCCATCCATTCATCCATCTTCCGTCCATCCATCCATCCATCTATCTATCCCTCCAATGCATCATTCATCCATAGATCCATATATCCGTCCGTCCGTCCGTCCATCCATCCATCCATCCATCCATCCCTCCGTCCGTCCATCCGTCCTTCCATCCATCCAATGCATCCATCCATACATCCATCCATCCATACATCCATCCATCCATACATCAATCCATATATTCGTCCGTCCATCAATCCATCCATCCAATGCATCCATCCCTCCCTCCCTTCGTCCGTCCATCCGTCCTTCCATCCATCCAATGCATCATCCATCCATAGATCCATATATCCGTCCGTCCGTCCGTCCGTCCGTCCGTCCATCCATCCATCCATTCATCTGTCGTCCATCCAGCCATCCATCCATCCATCCATCCATCCATCCATCCATCCATCCACCCATCCATCCATCCATCCATCCATCCATCCATCCATCCACCCATCCATCCATCCACCTATCCATCCACCCACCCACCCATTCATCCATCCATCCATCCATCCACTCATCCATCCATTCATCCATCCATCCATCCATCCATCCATACACCCATCCATCCACCCATCCACCATCCATCCACCCATCCATCCATCCATCCACCCATCCATCCATCCACCTATCCATCCATCCATCCACCCACCCACCCATTCATCCATCCATCCATCCATCCATCGGTCCATATATCCGTCCATCCATCCATCCATCCATCCGGAGGTGTTCTGAATGGTTTTAGTGTGTTGCGTTGTGGTTTCTATGGCGGTTTAGGCGGTTGCTAGGTGGTTTCTTACTGTTCTCAGTCCATCAACAATTCCCTGTAATGTTCTTGTCCTTGGCTCGGATACGGCTTCAGAGAGGCAATACTCTCTCTCGCTTCATTCATGTCTGTAGTATAAACCAGGCATTGTGGTTTAATCCTCAGTGTTAAGGGTTTGTTAAAATCACTAACCCTCAGTATGAGCACTTTTCCTGATGTGATGATGTAATGATGTGGTGTGAAAGCCTGGCGGACTCACATATTAGTGAGTTTTTGAGAGACAACTGTATTTCACAATCCAGCCGACACAACAACACGGCATCAGCGTGGGCTCATTCTGTCCAAATGAGCAAACTCACGACTGCTGTGTTCTTGTCGTCTGCGGGTCAGCGCTCTGACACTCACTGCCAGGTGTGTGTGTGTGTGTGTGTGCTCATTTACAGTCGTGTGGGAAGACACTTTTGCTGTGGATGCGGATCTCCCACATTACAGATTAATGGATTAACTGTCGTCTGAAAGGCCACTCAGTTCTTACTCATTCCAGATGTTTCCATGTCAGAGGATTGAATGATTTGCATTGGATTGCATTTTTAGACACCATATTTTGGTCTCATTAAAATAAATACCAGAATTAAAATGAAAAAATTAAATAAACATAGGCCTACATAAATACAATACAATATTTTAAAGGTATTACATTACATAGATAGATAGACCGATTTCTTATTGCTCAGACCTAATATACTGCATTAGAGTTTTAGATTGATGCTAATGTCAATTTAACTTGTATATAATTACTTACTGCCATTGTATAGCATTTTGAGATTGTGTGTAAACAATCAAATGAACAAATGTAATTCATCAAGGACTATCGTTAAAAACAATTGTTGTTCTGGCTCCCAGTCCTTCAAAAACTCTTCATTGAATCAGGTTAAAAACATTTTGTACAACATCACTGGAATGATTTTCCATTGTGAGACCGGATGGCTTTGGGAGTTTTGCCTTTGATAAAACATCAGACTGAAACCGAGCAGCTGTTTGAAACTGAACGCCCTGTGATATTGTCCTCGCTCGCTCCGTTTCGCTTGGTTTCTTGCTATCGGTCTTAGGGGTGAAGAGGGTTTATTGTGTTAACAGTCTGTCATCACTTCATCAAACTCTTCAACAAAAGTGAGGGAAGATCATTATCTAGAGTGCAAGACACACACCGTATCTATTAAAACATTGCCACCATTAATTATTAAAGGCTTGTATCTTAATTAACAGATACATACATAACACAATCTCATGGTTTCTGTCATCATCTACAGGTTTCCGCACCCTTATCGCTTCTGTTTGAAGTTTAGAAGCGAACCTGTTTAATTACTAAAATTAGCTCTCGATCCCCTCGGGCTACACTGGTAAATGTCACCCAAATGCCGTTGTGATCCATGCAACAATTTCGGTCTTATTTAGGGGAAACATTGTCGAGTCGTGTTCATTTTCACCCTCTCTTTCTAATTCTGCCTCCTATTTCACACTGTTCTCCAGCATTTTTAGTATAAATAGTGCTGTGAGTGCTAATGTGTGGTTAATGCTGAAAAAACACAAGATGATACTTGTTCAGCTGTTAAAGTGAAGTGTGAGATGTGGCCTGGTTTATGCACTAAACGGTCATAGTACTGGAGCGATGTCAACAGTCTCTATGAATAGCCAACACAGTCTCATGGCAATTCCCAACTGTTTGATGGCGAAATGATGGCTAGTTCATATGAATATGCACTCATTCATATATTTTAATTTAGTCTGCTTACGCCCCACTGATAGTTTCCTAAAAATCATACATTTTCATATGAGTTCTTATGAAATCACCATCTTGTAAAATAGTTACATTTTCTCAAGATCAGGTTGGAATAGCATGTTATTTGCAGTATATTTTAGTGTGTGCATGCAATACTGGAAACATTCATAAAAAAGATGAAGTGTACACTGTAAAAAATATTGTTCGTTTAACTTAAAAATTAAGCAACCTGGTTGCCTTAAAATTTTAAGTTGATTGAATGGGAAAAAGTGAGTTAATACAAAGAAGGAGATTGATTTAATCATGAGAAACTCAAAATAATGAGTAATATGAACTAAATAAATTATTTAAGTTGATTTGACAAAAGAAAAAATGTTGTGATAACAAATCTTGAAAATATTTTTTTTAGTGTACAACTATAACAAACTGTGTATACATCACCATTGTTTAAAATTTTCCTTTTCCTTTTCAAGTATAATAGAGTTATCTGGAAGGATTTTAGTGACCATTTTTTGTTACTTCAAATGTTCAAAAGTTTGTTTTAGTATCTCCTACAATGGGTTTACATCATGCATCCAAAAACCCTAATATAGATTGCAACATCACCTCTTTTTTAGATCTGAAAAGTTTTTCGATAAAGGATTCAATCTCTCCAAACCCGCCTTTCTGAGAATCTACTCTGCTCTGATTGGTCAAATGGCCCAGTCTGCTGTGATTGGTCGTCCGTTTACCATGCATGTCAGATGCTAATAATCATATCTGAATTTTAGCTCTGGATCTACAACCACAGTGTTTGAGGAGCAAAGTAGACGATGTTCACCAGTAGCCTAATTTTATAAGTTGATAACTGAGTGCATTAAGCATTGAGGTCAGCAAACTACTGCTGTTCTGCGTACTATTTTTGTAATAAAAGACAGTATGCAGAAAGTACAATGCCGGTATTCCAATTGTAACACAATTTATGATTCTTTATGTGGTATTTTCCCCATCACTTGTGTAAATTCTTCTTTGTATTTGTCCAGATCACTCATGTGAGTTGTGTTTTAGTGCCGAGCCTCATGCAGCCTTTTACTGGGTGTCATGTTACTTTTAAAGAAATACAGTGAGAATTTATTTTTGGCTCTTTAGTTGCAACTTACCGGGTTGTTATTTTCATAAAATAGTGCCGCTTAAAACAGCCTTTAGCATTGCAAAAAGAGTCCAAGTAGTTGATCTTCTGATTCGAGGAAAGACATTTAATTTGGATGGTGACATTTGGAGGTCTTGAACTCTAATAACGCAGCGAAGCCAGGCGGCCATTTCAGTCCCTGAACATTTGACTGAGTAACACTCTGTACTGTTCAAGATCTCACACCAAATTAAATGGATAAAATTCTGCACAAAGCCTGAGTTGAACTAAGATCTGCATGTTTTCTTAGAAAAAAAAAGTCACAGGATTTGATCTGAATAGAAGTGCACACTGTGAGAAAAAGTTGCTGCATTTATTATAGATTTACTAGATTAGTAAATGCGTTAGAAGTATTTTCCATTGTTAGTTCATGCAAACTAATTTAACAAACAGTAAATTTGCTTAACTAACAGAAACTTAGTGTAACCCAAAAAATGTACATAACAAAATGAGTAAAACCTACTGTAATGCTTCTGATTTAACTCTATAATGTTGTGTCCTTTAATAAATCGGCATCCCTTTATCTTTTTGTTCTGTTCTGGTATTTGATGATGTAATGCTGTTGTATATTATTATTATTATTTATTTTTTGTGTGTGGCATTTTTGCCTTTTTATGATAGGACAGTAGCTAGACAGGAAGTGAGGTGGGAGAGAGAGAGAGAGAGAGAGGGATGGGGGGCGAGATAGGGAAAGGTCCACGACCCTGGACTCCCAAAACACGAGGCTATCGCGCCTTATATTACTTTCTATTTATTGTAACGCAACCTTGTGGTCTTGAAAGGCGCTATTTAAATAAAAAGAAGGATTATTATTATAAGATTTAAATGAAAACTGAAAATAAAAGCTAATTCAATTTCAATAAATACGCAGTGCAGCATTATTGCGATGAAGATCGACCGCTCTCATGTGAATGCAGACCACGGGGACTCCCTGTAATCATAAATAGTTAATACTTGACCAAAGCACTATTGTCTATAACATTTATTATTCATTTAAGCATCAATGCAGCCGCTAAAGGTCACCCTGTGTTTCCTTTTCCTGAGCAGCTGTGTTACAGGAGTGGATTATCGACCGCCATTTGGGTTTGTCTATATTTTTCCCAAACCAGAATTTTTTAGGGTGCAAGTCCCAAATTTTTCCTTTGAGATTTTCTGAAATAGTACACCCCAAATGCTGTTGACTGAGTTTGAACCCTCATCCTCACTTGAATATTCCTTCAAATTGCCTTTACTCTTCACTCGGCACATCCCAGTGTATTATCCGAGCTCAGGTCTACTTGTTGGCCATGAAGAATGAAGTCTTTGTGCTGGCAGGGATCTGTGTTTGATGGCCTAATTGCACTGGGCTCGGTGGAGACGTGCTGCCTGTCACCGTCAGATGGATCTGTAATGTGTTGAGGTGTTTCTGAAGCCAGTGGAGCTCAGGGAGCTGTGCTGTTCACATGTACACCGGCATGCCTGCGGCAAGGCTTTCATAACCCAGCCTTCAAATATGCCTGCGTCTGTCGCAGCGCTGCAACAAAAAGATCAGGTTACAATCAGAGATGATATGAGAGCAATTAGTTGTGCCGCCAGTTGTGATTCTAATGAAAAACACATCAGTGTGTGTGTGTGCGCGCGCCGTTCTGCCGGAAATGAAGTCAACTTGATATTATCGCAGTGTTTATGAGAAACTTGCATAATGCTGCAGACTTGACGTTCTCCAAGCGGTTTGTGTTTGCACGGGTTAAAAACACTCGACCCACATTTGACGGGGGAAAAGCCGACGTTTCAGATGTATCCTGATACACTCTAAAAAAGCTGGGTTATTTCAACCCAAATTTGGGTCAAATATGGACAAACGCAAATGTTGGGTTAAAAATGTAATTGTTGAAAGTGAAAGTTGAAGTTGGGTTTAAATTTTAAATTACATTTTTAACCCAACATTTGGGTTTGTCCATATTTGACCCAATTTTGGGTTAACAACCCAGCTTTGTTTAGAGTGTATCTTCTACACTGTAAAAAAAAAATGTGTTCAATTTACGGTAAAATACCGGCAGCTATGGCTGCCAGAAATTTACGGTAGCAAGAATTTACTGTAATAAGGTTTTACAGGCTTAACTTAAAATTTACGGAAATAAACCGTATTTAATTATCTGATATATTGTTATATTATCGACCATTTGAAGTGGTAATATCTGTTTTATACCATTGTAATAAACTGACACCCATCACAGCAGTAATGAGAGTCACATAATATACGGAAACTCATCACATGCAGCTCTTTCACAAGAAACTTAATATTAACATACAGAAGCGGCACAGTGTCATTCACTCAAACATTAAACACCATCATGGTAACACACATGATATTTTAAAAAGGCAATAAACATCAATTTAACGACATTAAATGTCACATAAAATCCTGATGTACCTAACTGACTAAAAAAAGACTAAGTTATTTCAACAAGTGTGTGGAGTGTCACGCAGGGAATTGTGGGAATGTCAATTTACGTTTTTTTCACTGTAAATTATACGATTAGTTCATTTTCACTTTAAAAACTGTAAATTTAACAGTATTTTACAGTAAAATTACATGAAATTTTGCCATAAAGTCTATCACAGTTATTTACAGTATATAGTAAGGAAAGGTTCTGTTAACCAATTAACAGTTTTTTACTGTAGCATTTTTACAGTCTTTTACTGTTAAAATCACAATCATTTTTTACAGAGGCCAAAGAATCTGAATCATTATTTTTCTCTTTGAGTCGGAGTATTATTGTTGAGAGCGAACGTCCATGAGCCTCTCTTCTTCTTCTTCTTCTTCTGTTCTTAGAGTCGGCGTCAAGGATTGATGTGAAGAGATTTTCAAAACCTCTTTCAAAGCCTTCATAATGTACTTCTGATCCGAGTCGTGTTCCCGTCGAACGCTTTCCTTGATTCTGGCAATATATTGGCTGTCTGCAAGCTTTATTAAAGAGAAAAAAAGGAAAGGTAACACTTTATTTCGGTTGTCCACTTTAGAGTATTTATGGTCATGACTCACCATATGATATGAGCAACATATTATCACAATATTTTTTTATATGATATCGATATTACAATATTTGTTTAAACCGTTAATAAGGAAATGCTTTCCACATATATTTTTTTAGACCTTGAGAATGAACGTAAACATGTAAACTTGTTGGATCAATGACGCAAACGTATGCTGTAAAGAAGCTCTGAAAAGGACAGTAGTGTCAATATTCAGCTCAAGGCATACTGCTGAAAAGATTTCTTTAAATAGGTTCACAGAGCAAAATATTAAAGTTAATTGTGAGATAAAGTTTCAAATAAGAATGAAAGTCACATTTTGATGTTGAAAGTTCGTTCATTCATTCATTTGGAAACAGATTGGATTTCCATATATTAGTGATGCTTGCGTTAGCAAACACTACTATACGTATCCCATCATGCTCTGCTCGAATGCAACATTGACACTCTCACTGTCACAATTTTGAGTTAATTGCAATTTTTCCTTAGTGCTTTGCTTTATAAAACCCTTTCCACCCATAATGTAGCATGTTAAGTATGATTTTGTGGCACCGCTGCGGACACTCAATGCAAATCAAACACCCCCCTGATAACTTAAAAATTCAATCAGTCTTTCTCTCTATGCAATGCAGCGCTGCTGAACTCCAGTGTGTTGCTTAATCTTTTCAATTACCGCCACTAGTGAATCTCTTAAGGCCTACAGGAGATACAAGATGTTAAATTCATTCTCATGTTTTTACTATGACTGAGAGACTACAATAAGCAATGTCGTAGTGTCATTAAATATAATAACATTATAACAATAACTCTTATTAAATGGCAATTACTCATTTTAAATAGTTAACTTTTAAGGAATTAATTGGATTAATTTTTACTCAGTTCTAATTTGTTAGATTTAATTAATAATATTGCTTATCTGTTGCCACATTTCTTTTTATTAGATAAAGCATATTCATATTTACAGTGTATATGAAGCACAGTGGCGGCTGCTGGTCTTTCAAAGAGGGGAAGCTCTTTTTTCTTCTTCTTTTTTTTAAACTCGACTGTCAGGTGTGGGGATGGTGAAAAGAGCGAGGACTCGAAGCAGAGTTGATGGGCTTTATTTTATTGACAAAAACAAACAAAAAACAAACAAGGGGAATAAATTGGGAGCAAAAAAGGCAGGTAACGAGGGAGGACAGGTGGGGCAAAATAACTAATAATCAGGAAACAAGATGGGAGTCGACACAATGACAGGAAAGCACATATGGCACAACAAACACATGACAAGCACAAGCCATGTGCTCATACCAAACATGACAAAAACACATGACCAATAAAACAAATTAAAAAGCAATTGTGCTCACACAAAATGAGACCTGAAGAACGATGAGAACACTCATAAGACACGTGTTCAACATGACAACATGAAAGCACACAGTTAGTGTAAAACACAAGCTGTGTGCTACACAGCACAAGACAAAACATGACATGAAAGCACGCGGCCGATGTAAACACAAACCATGTGCTACACAATACACAACACACTGAACAGAGCGAACACGACAAGACAGAACGCTAACGTTACGCATGAGTACGACCATAAGGTCATCCTGTGCACTCACAACCGAAAACAAACACGCGGAGAATGCATGTCCGAATCCCAACACAAAAGTGAAACCAAACTAGACAGATGTGCCGTGATTCAAACACCACGCCCGCACATTTAACAAGACACCTGACATCGACGGAAGAAATGTGGGAATTAGGTTGAACTGTGAAATATCTGATGAAAATTGCAAATACTAAGAAATATGTTACAGTAGTTCGTCTTTCGAGTAAAATACACACAAAATTCGCGACGAGACTGAGCACGAAGTCTTTAAACTAGCTTCCGCGTCAGCGATTTTTTTATTGGGTGAAATCGCTGTCAATCAAAAGGAGATGCAATCCTCCAATCATCACGCGGACGCCCGGACGCCAGGCCAGCCCACTTCCCTATTCACCCCAGAGACGCCCGGCGTCCGTGGGCGGGACATAATCGCAGCATTTATCCAATGACCGTCTAGTTTAACAGCACTGAAAAAAACTGTTCAAAGCAGCCCCATTGAAGTCAATGGACGCCGAGCTTCAACGGGGAAATGCCATAGGAAAATGCATGCACTGTGACGCGCTACAGGTATGCATGAGAAGGAGATCAAGTCAGCCGACCTGCTATTTGTTGCTTATTCTGAACGAACTCGTCTTCGAGATTACCGTGTTCTAACGCATTTTTACTCATTAAAATGTTAACACAATAGTAAACATTAGATCATTATTTGTTTGACATTATAGGGGAAGCTGAGCTTCCCTTGCAGTCTTAAAGAAATCTCCACTGATGAAGCACCTGATGGAACCCTTTAAAGTTCTAAATAGAACCTTTTCTTGTCAGAGTATATAATCAAATAATTCTATACTCTGTGCTGATTTAGAAGTGAAGATATATATGCATTTATTGTAGGGCTGTGCAAAAATTAATTGCGATTAATCGCATCCAAAATAAAAGTCTGTGTTTACATAATATATTTGTGTGTGCTGTAATATATAAATATATTATAATCAGCTGTATATATAAATACCTATGCATGCATGTATTTACGAATTATTTTCACTTAAATTCTGTATATATAAATATATAAATACATAATCTATATTATATAAATATAAATATTTTATATATGAATAACACATTTTCTTAAATATATACATGCATGTATGTGTATTTATATATACAAAATAATTATATGCAGCACACACAAATATATTATGTAAACACAGACTTTTATTTTGGAATGAATGCGATTAATCGCAATTAATTTTTGCACAGCCCTAATTTATTGATTTGTTTGTTCATTTTAAGATAGTCACAGACACTGTGACTGTAAACAGCAAAAAAAGATCTGGGGATCAATTTAACTTTTATTAGGATTGTTCACAAAAGATTATTAGAGACAAAGCAAATACTCTTTTGATTATTTAAAACAATATAGGCTATTTTGAATAATCAAGTACTCTCTGCACTCTAAATTAGGTGTTTTTAAATTTGCTGCTGCGTAGTGTGTGACTTTATATATTTTTTCTAGAAGTAATTAAATGATTTCATATTCAAATCGATATTTTATATTTGATTAAATATTTTTTCTCCTCTACTCAGATTAAAACACAACTCAGTATGTATTACGTTACATGTTTTAAATATCGAGCAAAATAAATAAAACATGGATGTTCCAGGCAGTTTTTGACTGTGCAATAATATTATGTCAGTTTATACCTCTTTTGCTTGTCATCGGTGTTGTGTGAATTCCTGCACACTTTTCAAAGTAGGAAGTTTGTTGTACAAAAAGGAAAGAAATTAGCAAAGTATATCAACAAAGAGTCAGTCTGGATCAATATTCAATCGGTTTTCAAATTTAAAGCGTATTTTATCAATACTTTTTAAATTAGCCGTGGTGTACAAGTGTGTCGCTATCACTTATTACAGAAGTTGAGTCAAGACTGAAGGTAAATGATGCTCTTCATCCCAGAGACCCTGAGCTCTCCGCCTTTAGCGCTAATCAACCCTTCAAGCGTCACGCTGCATAGCAATTCAACTGGTGCATTAGCGCTCGCTCTCTCCCTCTCGTTTTCAGTCAACAACATGATGAAGGTCTGCCAGGCACATTGATATTCAGAGAGAGCCATCAAACTCCTCAGCAGCTCTGACTCAGTCACCCAATCCTCCCTCCGTCAAGAGCACTCCTGATGTTTGTTGAATTTGTCCTTGTTGCGGCAACCAGGAAGAAATTAGCATTGAGGCTTACGCCGAGGGACGGTAATGAAAGCGCAGGGATGATCGGAGAGGCATTATACTCGTGCTTTTGATTGCAACAGCTGTTGTGGCGAAAGAGCGTTTGCTGACATCACTGGGGATCGTGACGTGTCACGTGACGCGTGCGAACCGCTGGTTACTGATCATAGTTATAAGTGGTGGCGCTTAAGGGTTTAAAGGACATAGACCTTATTCAGAGTAGCGTATGAAAGTGAGGCTGTGAGGGATAGACTTACCGTGTTTCCGCTGTAAAAAGCTGAATAAAGCTGCTGGATTACTTACAATTATCCACAGCTTACATTGTCAGGAGTTTTTTGTCAACTGAAATTTCTTGGAAAGATATTTTCCAGTGTTTCATGAGCAGAACAATCCGAAAACACATTAAATAACAGTACAGGTCATTGAAGAGATGCATGTCTATCCCTCACAGCCTTGCTTTCATTCTCATGAAAAATCAAAGATGGCACTGCCGTGAATAAGGCGTATGGCTGAAGTGGGGTAAAACCACACACTCTCGGAAAAAAGGTACAAAAGCTGTCACTGGGGCTGTACCTTTTTAAAAGGTACACTTTTGTCCATTTTAGGTGCTAATATTTACATTTGAGGTGCTAATATATATATTTTAAGTGTTAATATGTACATTTTAGGTGCTAATATGTCCATTTCATGAGCTAATATGTCCATTTTAGGAGTTAATATGTCCATTTTGCGTGGTAATATGTCAATTTTAGTGGTTAATATGTACATTTTAGGTGATAATATGTCCATTTTAGGTGCTAATATGTCCATTTCATGAGCTAATATGTCCATTTTAGGTGGTAATATGTACATTTTAGGTGCTAATATGTCCATTTCATGAGCTAATATGTCCATTTTAGGTGGTAATATGTACATTTTAGGTGCTAATATGTCCATTTCATGAGCTAATATGTCCATTTTAGGAGTTAATATGTCCATTTTAGGTGGTAATATGTCAATTTTAGTGGTTAATATGTCCATTTTAGGTGCTAATATGTCCATTTCATGAGCTAATATGTACATTTTAGGTGCTAATATGTCCATTTTAGGTGCTAATATATCCATTTCATGAGCTAATATGTCCATTTTAGGAGTTAATATGTCCATTTTAGGTGGTAATATGTCAATTTTAGTGGTTAATATGTACATTTTAGGTTATAATATGTCAGTTTTAGGTGCTAATATGTCCATTTTAGGTGCTAATATGTCCATTTCATGAGCTAATATATCCATTTTAGGTGGTAATATGTACATTTTAGGTGGTAATATGTCAATTTTAGGTGTTCATATGTACATTTTAGGTGATAATATGTACATTTTAGGTGCTAATATGTCCATTTCATGAGCTAAACTGTACATTTCAGGTGCTAATATGTACATTTTAGGTGCTAATATGTACCACTAAGGTACCAATATGTTGCCTTTGGATACAAAAGTGTACCTTTTGAAAAGGTACAGCCCCAGTGACAGCTTTTGTACCTATTTTTCTGAGAGTGTACGCTTCCCATGAGGCCACCAATGATATACATGTGCGTTTGACAGAGATAAATGGAGGGATGGTTAGCATTTGTTTAAAGCTAGAAAGTGGGAAAACACACTTAATACATGAATATGTCGAGCTTTATATGGGATTATATCTAAAAAAATGTTTTCTATACATAATGCATATATACCTTATGCACACACAGAATGACTTTTTTATTACTCCCTTCCTATATGCATGCAAAATACCTAGCAATATTTCTCGTCAGATTTGCATGCATTATATGGATGGTCAATGGCTTGCTTTCAGAGCTTGACACTTCTGTGATCCTCGATGGCTGTGACGGGGTGGTATGAGGTATGAGCCTCTCGCACTGAACTAAAGCGAGGACAGAGTGAGTGTGAAAGGGTCGAGCTGAGAGATCATTCTCGTTCAGGACAGGGTGAGATGCTGCGAGACGTCGTGATCTCAGAAGCTTAGCATGCTAATCGTCTGGGTCTGCGGAGCCTGCTGGGAAAGTGTGTAATCTGACATGTTCATGTCCCCTTCATATACCTCTTAATATACTGGATATATTAGAATGAGAAAACAAATTTGCCTTGATCTGTGGACATATAAAAGGTCTTCCATTAAAACATCTCGCAAGTTACATAGCTTCAGCTGTCTTCGTTATACAAAGCATTTATTTAATCAAGCGCCAAACACGACTCGTCATAAAAAATGGTTCAGGAATGGGTTTGAGGAGCACAACTATATATGTACTGCACTGCACTTCATTTTATTTTTGATTCTAAATTGTTTTAATAATTTACTGTATTTTATTATTCTTTTATTTATTTTATTATTATTTTTTATTCTAAACTGATAAGTGTGTGTGTGTGTGTGGTTGACCCATGAAACATGAACGGTTTCTGGCGGGATATTGACGTCTGACATTGTCAGAGATGATTCAACGCTTTAAACATTTCTAAATAGCCTAAATGAGCAAAAAAATTAATTGTGTTAAGATTATCTATAAAAGTGTAATTACACAGTTTTAAACCTTGCAAAGCAATAAATATAAACGAGTTTAATTATTCTGATTTCTTTTGATTATTTTAATTTCTTCTATGTAAAGCACTTTGAATTGCCATTGTGTATGAAATGTGCAATATAAATAAACTTGCCTTGCCTATATTGTGCAAAAACTTCCTGAAACTCAAAGAATATATTAAAATATTTTTTTTAAAAATCCATGTCATGAACCCTTTAAACTCACATTTTTTATTCATTTTTATAAGTAAATGCATAAAGAAGCCTACAAAACTGGTTGCAACCAGTGTGCAAATTTATTTAACTTTCAAGGGGTTTAACTATGGGTCATTTCAGGTCAAACATTTGGTTAATATTGGTCTTGTGCTGCACAAAAAAAAAACAAAAAAAAATAAAAATTGGTGCTGTTTCTGTGAAATACATGCACTTTATTTTATATAAATACTTTTACAATTATAATATTTATTAAAAATATTCAAATTAACGTTGTCACCTTCATGTAAACTCCCAGTCCCTCGCTGAGCGAGCAAAGGCTTAATCTCTTTATTTAAATCCTGATCATTTTCTCTTGCAACTAGTCAAGTCATAATTAATAACACGTCTGAATGTCAGAATATGAATGACCCAGCTGAGAATGAGAGCTTCAGGTCAAAGGTCACCTCTTGTTGTGCGATCGCAGAGCTGATTACACGTGAGCCTACAGCAAACATCTCTTCATTCAGTACATGGACATGGACCCTGTCTCTCTGACCAGCCGAAGCTCTGTCAGTCCAAGCGTCCAGTCCGACAGGCCGTCCAGGTGACGGATGAAAGCCGACTGCCAAATGTGTGTGTCCCGCTGAGAAGAGAGGGCGCTTTGCCCTGCGTTACTCGAGCACAATGTAAGCGATCCGCCTCATTGCGGGTGAAATGGCCATGTTGCAGCGTGACATTCAGAGTCTGAGTTGTTTGGGTCCCGGTCGCTTTACTGTGGTCACCGCTTGGCATCAGAGGCACTTTTGGCTATCCAAAAATGCTCTTAGTCTTGTAAAAATAGCCTTGTAAAATATATAACAAACCCTGGAACCACTGTGGAAACTATACAGTAACTCTTCATCTCTTTGTTCAGGCTGTTATCAGTTAAAGTCCCCATCATTTTATCTCTTAAAACTCCTCTTTGATCATCAAAATTACATATTTAAACTTGGGCATGTCTAAAAATATCTTGAATGTAACTCGACACCCTTGCCTCATTTAGTATTCATGATTCTATGAATATGCAAATGAGCCCCGCCTCCACTCACTCAGCTCAGAGTTGAACTGATTGATCACGTTGAACTGATTGGTTAAAAGGTGGTGTGTGACGTCAGAAACACCAGCGACTTCAAACCGTGTTTTTGAGACTGTCTTTGGTTCACTGCAATACTCAGTTTACACACGGTGTGTCTTAAAGCATATTAAAAACACCAAATAGACATAAACAACTCTAGCACCAAACGTCTACTGAGCCAACCGTCTGACATTCAGAGTCTGAGGTGTTGGTTTATTTGCAGGACGTAATGCTACTATATTGGCAGTGGATTTGGTTCTGGGCGAGCGTCCTATTGTGTGTAGTGTGTGTGTGGCCGTCTTGCTTCTGTCACTAAATGTGAGATAAGGTGTTCATAATGTTGTTGCAGGCAATGCTGAGCAACTAATCCAATCTACTGTTTTAGCACAAAGGCAAGTGCTTACAGCTAAATCTATAATGTCTCTTTGGTCCGAGATGCTGGACGTTCACTTGTGTTGGACATTTGTTTGGACACTAAACCAGATGTCACAGAGGAACTTAGGGGGGAACATGCATTACGCATCTCTTTGGCCTAGAAAAGTGCATGAAACATGTTTGTTGGTTGGCAATGACTGCTTTAAAGGTATATTTACATGTATAGATCATGTCTGGCTGTTTGTCTCGTGCTACCCCAAAATTAATTTCTTAATCTTACATTTTATTTTGAATGCATCAAAACCCCGAATGCATTATTTGTGCAATTTTGAGTTTTAAATCACATTCAATAAAATGCATTAAATATATTAATGTAATTAATAAATTGATGATAGCTATATATATGCTTTATTAAAAAAATAAAATAAAAACATTTTGTTTGTCTTGATCTTAAATATTTTATATATTTTTTATTTATTTAGGAAATTTTTATTTTTATTTATTTTATTTTTAAAAATATATATTTGAATTTATTTTATACAGGAGGTTCAGCCTTTTTTTTAAAGATTTATTTATGGATCATTTTAGAGAATATGCCCAAAAATTGTATTTTGGTCTCTATAATAAAATAAAAAACATTTTGTTTGTCTTAATCTTAAATATTTTATATATTTTTTATTTATTTTGGAAATTTTTATTTTTATTTATTTTATTTTTAAAAATATATATTTGAATTTATTTTATACAGGAGGTTCAGCCTTTTTTTAAATATTTATTTATGGATCATTTTAGAGAATATGCCCAAAAATGGTATTTTGGTCTCTATAATAAAATAAAAACATTTTTTGTTTGTCTTAATCTTAAATATTTTATATATTTTTTATTTATTTAGGAAATTTTTATTTTTTATTTATTTTATTTTTAAAAATATATATTTGAATTTATTTTATACAGGAGGTTCAGCCTTTTTTTTAAAATATTTATTTATGGATCATTTTAGAGAATATGCCCAAAAATGGTATTTTGGTCTCTTCATCTATTGTAAGACCAGTATTTGCTATATGATATTTAAATCTATAATAGATGTATAACTAATGATGGTATGCTCTGTTTTGTTGATGTACTGTTCAATATTATTTTAATAATCCAATCTGATCAGAATCAGTATCAGAATCAGAATTATCAGCCAGTTACTATGGTTACGTCCTCAGAAAAATGGGACTTTCATACACAGTGGCTATTTTATTATTAAATTAGTTTTTTGATTTGAGACCAAGTATTTTATCTAAACTAGTTTGCTACCTAAAAAATGCTGTTAGTCTGGGAAATTACAGATTTCACAGATTTGACAACATTAAACTGAATGCATCATTTAAACAATTTGGGATTTTGAATTACTTTACATAAAGGGCATCAATTAATTATATTGTAGTATGGATATGTTGTACCCAAGTACATTTTACAATACATACTGTTTATCTTAATTTAAAAAATTGTTCTGAATTTACCATATGCATTTAAGATTTGAGGAAAAGGTTCGATAGCAATGAGTTGTTAGTCTTCTATGATGTGCTATTAAATGCATAAGCGAATACACACACACACAGATTTATAATATAATACGTCTCCTCTACTCACACAACACAGACTCGCCAGGGAATCAGTCGTGTCGTCAGATCCATGTAATCTCAGCATACAAGACGCATTAATCAATGGAACCGTAATTACATGAGGGTGCCTGTGTGTGTGTGTGTGTGTGTTTGTGTGTGTTTGGACGGGTCCAATCTTGCATTTGCACCCTTTGTTAAGGTCCATGTCTGCCTCACGCTGTCTGAATGTCGGACAATAAAGGTCTGTGCAAGGGTTAATTAGCAGCGCTGGAGAAGCATCTATCAGCTTTATACAGCGGCCGTGCAGGGACTCAAACACACACGCTGCAATTAATGCGAAAGCACATGTGTATGTGTGTATGATGATCAGATATTATACTCGTGACATCCAATCTTGCATTATAGCTTTAGTTGTTTGACCGCTCTATATGAAAACAATATAAAAACACAAAGGATTTGCAAAAATTGCAAAAGTGCAGTGCATTCTGGGAGAATTTTCCTCATAATGGCTTAATTGTTTCTGGATGCATATACACAATGCACCACAGCATTTATGTCTGTGACAGTAGTCTGAGGCACTTAGGGTCGAGTTTACCAACAGCTTGCACATTTTACGAAGGGTTGTGCTCATCAACCTAACGGTACTTTACCATTATTTAATGCCCCAAAAAGCATCAATCCATCCATCCAATGCATCCATCCATCCATCCATCCATCCCGTCCATCCACCCATCCATCCATCCATCCATCCCGTCCATCCAGTGCATCCTTCCATCCATCCATCCATCCATCCATCCATCCATCCATCCATCCAGTGCATCCTTCCATCCATCCATCCATCCATCCATCCATCCATCCATCCATCCATCCATCCATCCATCCACCCATTCATCCATCCATCCAGTGCATCCTTCCATCCATCCATCCATTTATCCATCCATCCAATGCATCCATTCAGTGCATCCTTCCATCCGTCCATCCACCCATCCATCCATCCACTTGTCTGTCCATCCATCCATCCATCCATCCAATTCATCCATCCATCCAATTCATCCATCCATCCATCCAGTGCATCATTCCATCCATCCATCCATCCATTTATCCATCCATCTATCCATCCATCCACCCATCCATCCATCCATCCATCCATCCATCCATCCATCCATCCATCCAACCATCCATCCACCCATCCATCTATCCATCCATCCATCCACCCATCCATCCACCCATCCATCCAATGCATCCATCCATCCATCCATCCATCTATCCATCCATCCACCCATCCATCCATCCATCCATCCATCCATCCATCCATCCATCCATCCATCCATCCATCCATCCATCCATCCATTTATCCATCCATCCCATCCATCCATCCATCCATCCATCCAGTCCATCCATCCATCCATCCATCCATCCAATGCATCCATCATCCATCCACCCATCCATCCATCCATCCATTTTTCCATCCATCCATCCATTTTTCCATCCATCCATTTATCCATCCATCCATCCAGTGCATCCATCCATCCATCCATCCATCCATCCATCCATTTATCCATCCATCCAATGCATCCATTCATCCATCCATCCGTCCACTTGTCCATCCATTCAATGCATCCATCCATCCATCCATGCATCCATCCATCCATCCATTTTTCCATCCATCCATCCATTTATCCATCCATTTTTCCATCCATCCATCCATCCATCCATCCATCCATTTATCCCTCCATCCAATGCATCCATTCATTCATCCATCCATCCATCCGTCCACTTGTCCGTCCATCCATCCATCCATCCATCCATCCATCCATCCGTCCATCCATCGTTTATCCATATGTCAGCATTGCAGGTTGTGGTAATAAACATTGTCACAAATGCTTTCAACAGCTTATATTTCTTTGAACTATTGAACAGTCATGGGTTAACGAGTCTCTGAGGATTATTAAGTTGAAATGCTCTTGATCTCTTGATCACTTCCCCTTTCCGTAAAACCACAGAGCTGTCACAAACATCCCATTTCTTCATTCTTATCTTCCAGCCTTTCGCACATCGCCTCGGGTGTGTTTTGTCCCTTCATGTGTGTGTCTTCAATGCCGTGTTCTTTTAATGCAAATGCCTCTGTGTTCGTGCGGTGTGATGCTGTTTTCAGGCGTCCTCCTGAGATCTGTGTTGTGTTGTGCTTGGCCAGAAGAACATTTCATGCTGAGATCTTTATAGTAGTGTTTTTATCCGCCAGAGTCATAAACTACAACCGCTCAATATTCAGCTCAATATTAAAGTTCTCATTCAGTGCGCTTTAAAACTACGTCTGCCGTGTTTTACACCTGCACTGGAGTTTACAGGTAAACAAAGGTTTTTTTTTTTTTCGTTTTCGTTTTTTAAATGTTTGGTCAAATAAATGCAGCAATAGTTTGAGGAAATATAAAAAGGGGATATTGACTGTAAAAATCAAACACTTTAATGCTTTTATGTTCACAGAGGATGTGTTATTCATTTTATATCAGAATTTAACTTGATTTATAGTGGTTTTTACAATTAAAGGGGCCATCAAATTTTCCTTGAGCTTTAGACATATACAGTAAGAGGTCATCATACTATAAGAATATCCTATAAGTTTCAAACTGAAAACTTCTTTGTTTGTACAAAATAAAAATGGCTTTTAATTGAAATCAAGGCCAGAAAACGACCAAAAAACGACCAGAGAACCATCAAAATATAATGCCATAGATATAAATATAATGCTATAATCAACACGATCAATTATCCTTGACAACTGTAATAGTATACGTGACATTTCCGAGAGAGTTCCACATGTAATACTAAGTTATTTCATAACCAAAGATGTTTAAAATTCACTGTCCTTTAATTGAGACCAATGATTTTTTGATATGAGATCATTACTTCATATTCACAATATGCTACTTTTTATCTCAGAAAGCAATATTTGTTCATTTTAGAAGTGTTATACATTAAGTAGTGGAGTTATCTTTCCCGTTTTTTATGTATTTTGGCCTCTTGGGTGTTTTCTTATTTGTTTGCCTTTTCTCATGAAATATTCATGAGCCGCCACTGGTATACTTAATGAAAGTTTGCATTGCATTATGTTTAACCTTTTCAGATGAGTGAACCCGCAAAAGTTCACTTGACATCTTATTAGCAACATAGTTTTTGTGTAAGACGCTGAGAGCATTGAGGCTGTCTTGTTTCACATTTATCAAAAACTCTTTGATTATCTATCAGTCTTACAGTGTCAGATTTCAATTTTCACTCTGCTGCATGGAGACGGTGTAAATTTGACGTATTTTTCAATGTCACAACTTTGTTCTCCATCATTACTCATGAATTTATACTTGACAAAGCTATCCACACATACAGCGATGTTCCTCGAGCACTTTGTGGCTAAATCTTTTCTTATTTACATCTTCGAGCGTGATTGTGTGCTGTCGCACCTTTGGGGGTGTTTGGGTTTAACTCTGTTTGTGTAAATTGACGTGAGCTGCATCTCAAAAACTGATTTGTAATACAACACTTCAGGATAATTCAACCGTGAGCTTCTTTAACATCCTCCTCTTGAGAAATGAATCTGTCAGTCAAACCTCCCACCGCCCTGACTCCATTACCCATGATTCTCAGCGGCAAACCTGCCTACTCAGAGATATCTGGCCTTTGAGAGTTTGATATATATATATATATATATATATATTATGTTTTCCTGTTTATAATAATTTTGGTTAGTTTTAGTATTTTTCTGTGTTTTTTGTAATTTTTTATGTAGTATTTAAACATTTTTAGTTGTTAGTTTTAGTTTATTTGGTTGAATTTTTTAGTACTTTAACTGCAACTAAATGAAAATAAGAAATGTAATTTTCAAATTTCTAAGCTGAAATAAAAAAAGTAAAAAATATAAGTAACAATCATGGAGCACCGTATGAAATGCAGGCGAAAAATGTGTTCGTTCCCACAACTTTTTAATACGCCAACACGTTTTACTAATTTGTTCCCTTGTTTTCCTAAATCGTGCAAATTATATACTTTATTCCCTCGTTTTACTAAATCGTGCGCACAATATAATCATTTGTTTCCTCGTTGAAGTAAATTATGCGCACAAAATAGTAATTCGTACCCTGATTTTACTAAATCGTGGCGATGTTGTAATAATGGATTCCCTTGTTTTAGTTAAATCAAATTGAGAGAACGAATTAGTACAATATTGGCATTATTTGCTAAAACAAGAGAATTAATTTGTTACCACGGTATGTACATTATTGTCCGCACGTCATGTGCAGGGCTCCATAAACATTTAATTTTTCCAGTTAACGATAATAATCCTGGTTAGCATATGTTGCTAAGCTAACGCACTACTTATATGCACAAATAAATTTGCATACGTTGGGTAAATATGCCGTGATAGCGGAGAACCATCCCTCTAAACGCTCTCTTTCTTTATTTCTCTGCAGATTCCTCAGATCAGCTATGCATCCACAGCCCCGGAGCTGAGCGACAACACTCGCTATGACTTTTTCTCCCGCGTCGTTCCACCGGATTCCTACCAGGCCCAGGCCATGCTGGATATCGTCACGGCGATGGGCTGGAACTACGTCTCCACACTGGCCTCGGAAGGGAACTACGGGGAAAGTGGCGTGGAAGCGTTCGTGCAGATCTCTCGAGAGATTGGTAAGATGGCTTTTCCTGATTGTCTAGATTGGCTTGATTAGGGATGCACCATATATCGGCCAGCATATCGGTATCGGCCGATATGTTCATTTTTAATGTTATCGTTATCGGCCTGGTAAGAAAATGTGGCCGATATATTAAAGCCGATAAATAATGTATTATTTCCTTCAGCTGAGACACTTGTTGAGCACTGTTTATGTTTTTGAATTTCTTGAAATATGATTGAAATCTCTTCAAAAATGAAAATACGGTTCAGTACAACATGTGCAGCGCAAATCTGTCATATCGGCTATACAACACTATAATGAGAACATCATTATAATTGTGCGCCCAGGACATGGATTTAATTGTGAGACTTTTGTATTTGTAATCTCATTTGGATTTAAGTTTATCGGCCGATATATCGGTTATCGGCTTTCAAATATAAAGAATTATCGGTTATCGGTATCAGCTAAAATTTTCATATCGGGTTTGTAGGCTTGATGCATCGATGAATTTAAACATTTTTTAGGCAATTTATAAAATGTTTAAAGGGTACCCATTTTCCACAAGTTGGTATATGATTCTTTTAGGGTCTTCATGTAAAGTTTGTTACATACTTTGGTTAAAATTCCTCAATGGTTGTGTGAATGGATTTTTTTTCATTGTATGAGGGTTGTGTCCACACACTGCAAAAACACATTTACTGTATATGCATACATATGCTATCGCTTGTTTCTGCTTATTCCAACCCGGTCTCATCCCAAGACGTCATATAACTGACGTTTTGGGACGTCTTTTGACCATACGTCAATATTCGCCTTTTTAGGGCCCCCTTAAACGTCGGTAGATGAGGTTATGGGATCCTAACTCTACCCCATACCTAAACCTAACCCGTCACCTAACTGACGTTAAAGGTAAAGCGTCAGTTGTATGACGGCCCGGGATCGCCATCTACCGACGTTTAAGGGGGCCCTAAAAAGGCGGATATTGACGTATGGTCAAAATACGTCCCAAAACGTCAGTTATATGACTTTTTGGGATGAGACTGTGTTACTTATTCTGCGCCTATTTATATATGAAGCGCTCGGATGCAAAGCCTCTAAATGCCATTTGAAATTTTCTTCTAGAATGATCATTTTTATCAAGCTTGTATATTTAAGTTCAGTGATTTCACTTAAATGGCAATGATAATTACCTATTAATTGGTATTTAAGTGAAATTACTGAACTTAAATATACAAGTTTGATAAAAATCATCATTAAAGAAGAAAATTTCAAATGGCATTTAGAGGCTTTTGCATCTGAACTCTTCATATGTTTTGATCAAGTTTTCAGAAGATGCGTAACTGTGGAAGCTTGTTTTAAAAACCATGCAATTCTGACTTTATAACACGCAATTGTGGGTGTAGATCCCTCAATTTTGACTTTAACACGCAATTGCAAGTTTATATCACTCAATTTTGAGAAATAAGGTCAGAATTGTGAGATGTAAACTTGCAATTGTGAGGTAAAAAGTTGCAATTATCTTTTAAAGTTGCAAATATCTTTTAAATTACATTTTAAATGTTTTATTCTGTGGCGGAAAGAAGCTTCCAAAGAGACTCCTATATAAAAGCGAAAATATGGAAAGCAGTACAATTCGGTCAATGGTGGGAAAAGAGTTAAAAGTCTGATCCTCATTTGGCATGTGTTTCCTCTACTGCTTAAAACGTTGGCAAGTGAATGATAAATTGGGTTTCAGATTTATAGAAAGAAGTGGTGTAGTGTATTCCAGCCTGTAGTTAGCCTAAGCAGGGAAAGCACATTATTATTCTTATCTTGCACTTTTTTTTATCTGCAAACCGTGCGCAGGAGTTGAATCCATTTAATTAATTCTTAGTTGTTAAACTAAGGATAAAAGGGGATTTACGTACTGCAGTGTTTCTGAACCTCTGCTCTTTCACGTATTGACCGAGATGTCATGGATGTTCTTGTTCTGATGGCGTCTCTGGGTCGAGTGTTCAGCTTGTCCGTTCAGGGGATGTTGACATTGATCACAGAAGCCAAAGGTGATGTAGACCGTAGGTGTTTGTTGTCCGGGTCTCACAGAAAGAACACGGGGTGAAGCACTACTTTAGCATGTGCTATTTCAACACAAACCAATTTATTGAATGCATTTTTCATTTCTGAGAAAAATATTTTTTTTACTTTAAATGATGTGAAATTATTCCAAAATTGTGAATATGGGCACTTTAATAGCCCTAGAAACACAACACTAGGTCTGCATGTTGCCTAAGCAGGCATGCAAACTGGATGGAAAAGTGTAAAACGGACTCGACTTCAGGAATGATGGTGCTGACCGCTATCAATAAACACCCTCAGATGAAGATATAAGCAGGGAATATGGCTGAGATGAGGACATGGATGGACAGAAAGTGTAATGATGGGCTTTAACACACAGTTCCTCCTCTGGTAAACCTCATCTACGCTATTATTCTCCCCCTTCCTCACCCGACGGGGTGGAATTATAGCTATTAGCGGAGACCCCGCTGATCCGCAAATGCAAACATCACACAGCTGTACTAATCGCGCGGTTTAATTGTGCATTAAAAATTCATGAGAGATGATACACATTTGTGTAATAACATCCACTTTAGCATCCTCCGGACTCCAGTGTTTACCATCACACGTAGTGTTTCACAGCTACTTGGAAACTGTCTCTACTCAAGCTACTCGCTGCTCATCATTTTAAGTAGTTAAGCGGAGTCGAGACAGAATCTGCACAACTGGAAATGCAGCTAGCTGAAGCATGAAGAGAGTTTTCCCCTCTCGTGCATGGAGATAGATGAAGTTTAGCTAGAGTGCCGTGTTGACATTTAAATGGTGGATTTTTTTGTAGCATTTAGTGTATAAAACTGGGCAAAGAACCCTTATGAAAATTAACCACGGCTTTACTGCAACGAAACCATAGCAATTAATCATTGTAACTACACTGTAAAAAAATATTGATGGTTTAACTTAAAAAAGTAAGTAACCTGGGTTGCCTTAAAATTTTAAGTTGATTGAACTGGAAAAAGTGAGTTAATACAATGAAGGAGATTAATTTAACCATTATAAACTCAAAATTATGTTATCTGAACTGAATAAATTATTTAAGTTGATTTGACAAAAGAAAAAATGTTGTGATTACTACACTGTAAATTTTTTTTGCTGGTTTAACTTAAAAAAGTAAGTAACCTGGTTGTCTTAAAATTTTAAGTTGATTGACCTGGAAAAAGTGAGTTAATACAATGAAGGAGAATAATTTAATCATCAGAAACTCAAAATAATAAGTTATCTCAACTAAATAAATTATTATAAAGTTGATTTGACAAAAGAAAATATGTTGTGATAACAAATCTTGAAAATATTTTTTACAGTGTATGGTTTAACTATGTAGTTTTTTTTTTTGTAGTAAACCCAAAGTAACTATAAAATTAACCATGGTTTTACTACATGGTTTAACTGGGTTTTGCTATAAACCAATAGAAACTTCAAAATTAACCATGGTTTTACAACAGCATTTGTAGTAAAATCATTGTAACTATGGTTTAACAATATAATTTTTGTAGTAAACGCATAGAAACTTGCTTTAATCCATGCTTTTAATACAGCATTTGCAATAAAATAATAGTAACTAAATTATGCATGCTTTATACTGTAATAACCATGGTTTAATTATGTTTGTTGTAGTATAAGAACTTCATGGCACTACAGCATTTGCAGTAAAACCATGGTAATTAAAACAAATTACCATGGTTTTACAACGGGAACCATGGTTTTACTACAGGACTTGCAATAAAACCAAAGTAACTACAAAATGTAACTATTCGTTTTGTTGTAAAACTACAATAAACGCAAAACACAATGTTTTTTACTATAGTTGGCTATAGTAGACTCATTATACACTCTAAAAAAATTCTGGGTTGTTTTAACCCAATTGTGGGTCAAATATGGGGTATACACCCCAATAAACATTGGGTTAAAATTGGAATTTAAAAATGTAACCCAATGGCTGGATTTGTCCATATTTGACCCAAATTTGAGAGAAATAAAAGCATGATTTTTATAAAGAAAACATTTCCACAATTAAAAGAATGGCTTTTATAGTCACTGGACTGAATTCAATTAAATATGGTGAAAGATGGAGGACTAAGAAGACGATCTAAGAAAGGATGTGACCATGAGTTATCCTTGCCTTTGTTTGCAGATTGTGAACGAGCTTTATTTTCCATGCGTTGCATTTCCCAGACTGCAGGTTCAAGTCTCTCAGCTGTAACGTGAGCGGTGGATTAAAACGGAGAGAAAAGAATTGAACAAGCATTCAATTAGCCGCTAAATGAATGTCATACAGCAAGCGAGTGAAAAGTCAATAGCTTTGCAACAATGATGCCCTTATTATAGTTTCCGCTAATGGGCGAGACAATTGAGATCTTCCTCGTTGCTTGTCAGTACTTCAGGAAATCGCCGTGCATCAGATAGCAGTTGCCCTTTTCAGGCTATAAACATTAACCACAGTTTATTCTACAAAAATGAAGGACGTGTGCACGTCTGAGAGTGAACAGATGTCATGACCTCGTGGGTGGTGTGGATGCGTTGATGTATTGAGCTATAGTGGTGAAAACTCATCCAGTTTAATGGTGTTATGGGGTTTTGAACCTTGCCGTCTTGGCTAGATTATCTTAAAATAAACAAGCTTAAGGTTTTCATCCAGATTTTGCTCGCTGACCAGGAACTCAGCCTAGACCGTCATTGTGTTGTAACGTCGTTTTATATTAGCCATCCCATGGTTGGGCAAGAACTCCACTGGATTAGCTTGTATTACGTGTGACTGTTGAGAGGTATCCATAATTGGGTAAAGTACCCTGTCTCACTGCATTTGTTCTTGTAAAGATGATTCTCGCTAAGCACACTTATCTGTGACAACACGCCGTGTACAGTTTCCCATCACACTAACACCATTTTATTTCCCCAGAGGGAACAAATTTAGTCATGTAGTTCGTTTTTTTAAGAACTTGAGAATTCTCATGTGTGTTCCATTAATGTATCAACCGTTTCTCTGAAAATTCCATTGGAATCCCAATATAATTAAAGGAGTAGTTCACTTTTAAAAAAACTTTTGCTGATGATTTACTCTCCCCCATGTCATTCAAGATGTCCATGTCTTTCTTTCTTCAGTCGAAAAGAAATTAAGGTTTTTGATGAAAACATTCCAGGATTTTCTCCATATAATGGACTTCAATGGGGTCCAAACGGTTCAAGGTCCAAAAGACAGTTTCAGTGCAAACTGCAAACTGTTCAAAGGGCTTTAAATGACACCAGACGACGAATAAGGGTCTTATCCAGTGAAACGATCGGTCATTTAATAAATAAATAACAGAGTTTTAAGTTTTATAAGCACAAATGCTCGCCTTGCTCTTTTCTGTGATGAGCGTTCGTGAGTGACTCATATGCTATGCATTGAAAACCCCTTGGGTGGGATTAGGGGTGTGGAGTGCATGCGTTTTACACACCATAAAGTGTGTATGCATGCAAAACTATTTTTGGCGTTAAAATGGCACGAGAAATAACATTCGTTGTATAGATACACACTTTCATGAGATCGGTTCAGTGTAGGGTTTAGTGTAGGTAGTGCATTATTTCCAAATGCAAACTGCATTTGATACGCATCGCCACATTCATGTTCATCTGTTTCTGGGAAAGTTTAATGTGTTTTTACTTTCAATTTATCTTGCACAGTGTGCAGGAAGCAATGCAAAATCATTTTGTGTGCTTATACTGTACATAAAAGTTGTCTATTTTTCTCTTCGTGCTAGCTCCATATTGTCTTTGTCCAGGTAGGAGACTAAGTCTTTTATGTGTAAATTCATAATAGCATCAAGGCAGCGAGGTTAGTGAGCACAGGTCTCTGAGGAGCAAGTAGCAATAGATGCTAATAGACATTAGCCTTAATTACCATGCCAATGGGCCATAGATAATTGCATTAATGTGGATTTCCTTGTAGTTTCGGAAAGCTATGTGAGATGGTCATTTCAGCACTGCAGGTCCCAGAAATACACGGCAAAAAAGGATTTTCTCTCTCAGTATCTTGTTTTACAAATATCTGGTATCATTTGAAAGCTCACACTCTAAAATGCTGGGGGGGGGGGGTTTCAAATATGGACAAACTCAGCCATTGGGTTAAATGTTTAAATTACATTTTTAACCCAAAATTTGGGTTTGTTCATATTTGACCCAAAAATAGGTTAAAACAACCCAGCATTTTTTAGAGTGTAAACTCTCAAAATTCATCCATTGTAAAAGCAAATTGCATGAAAACGGTACTTTAAATCCTTTTAGCAAGAAAAATATTTGTGATATCAACTTTAAATTTGGAACACAACATTTTCAAGCAGTTTTACAGTCATAAAATGTAATAAAAAAAAAGTTTAGCTTGCTTCACAGCAAATTTAAACTTTAATAACCTTTTTACTCTTTCATTTTTCTCTTTCAGCTCCTTTCACTTCTGCAATAAGTACGTGTTGAGTCTTGCTTTCTATCAAACTTAAGTGATTTCATACTTATATCAAGAAAAAACTAAATGCCAAAGTGGTCAGAAAAGTACTTAATTATTTTTTTCTGATAATCAAGTAATTGTATCATGATTTAACAATATATAGATATTCAAAAATAAAATATCTGGGACCTGAAGTGCTGTGACTGGACTGAAATGATGAGATAGATATAGATTGACACATTTCTACCGTCGTATCACCCTTTTCTCTTTGTCCATCATGTCCCTCTATAGTTTCCTTTGCTCACATCTAAACTGGCCATCCTCGATAACCACCTGAGCTGAACGCATGAGCGACTTTACACGCTCTTAAAGCGCAGAGGTCCAGTGCGTTCCCACAGGAATTCAGGAGAGAAAAGCCTGTCTTCTCTGTTTAAAGGGCCTAATGAAGCCATTACATTCCCAGGAAGCCAAACTCCGTCTCTAGATTAAACACCGTCTTCTGTTATTCTGGGGTCGTGACCCCCACAGACGGCTGTCAAGTGTCAAAGCCACCGGGGAACAGATGGTGCAAACCGCACAGCACAACCCATGTAGTGTTTCATGGTGACATTTTGATGCAGTTGGATCGAATTCATAAAGACGTTATGTAGTGCCTCTTTAAACAGGCCATATGTAAGAATTTTCATGTATTAATTGTTTTTTTATTGCCAATGTGTGAAAAGCTTGTAACAAAACTTAACAAACGAGACCTTCCTTGGTCTATGAAAGTCAGTAGACTGATTTTAATGTGAAGTACTGAATCAAAATGATTTGACGTTTACATTCTCTCTTCTGTTTTATGACACATGAAATGAATGCTTATACAATGTTCAGGATAATGTTAAAAGTAACCTCAAGTTTCTTGCAGAGAAAAGGGATTTATTCACATTAGTCTCAATAGTCTACATAATCTCAAATACACTTTATGATATCATAACTTTTTAATATTAATTAAGTCGACATGATACCGGTGACCTGAGCAATACGTTTCTGGCTGCAGTTCACCTAACGGCCATCGGTGTCGCTAATAACAAGGGTTTTGAAAGCTACTAAAAAGTATTTTTGTTTTGTTCTGCACTAAAATATCTAAACATTCTTAAATTAAGACACATTTACTTGAGAAGCAAAATCACATAAGAGAAAATTCATCAAAATTAAGAGAAACAAATATAATGGTGTCTGAAAATAAATTGGCATTGTTTCTTCTTCTTGTGACTAAGTATATAAGTATATGTAAGTATATAAACTCACTTAATTTTTATCATATTTTGAAAAGAAAACAATACTTAGTACCTTTAGTAAATTTGCTTTTTTTTTAAATTAATATATATATTTTTTGCAGTGCATGGAATTTTATTTTCGAACAGATTGAACATTTGCAATTTGGTTTATACACAAACGCAAAACCAGCAGCACATGGAGTGGAGAAACCAATGAATCAGAATAAGAAGCTGGAAGTAATCTATTCTTCATTTTGCCAATGTGTTTCGGCACAGGGCTAAAACAATTCAAATGGAGAAATCTCAATTTAAATGCAAACGAAGACGAGATTAAATCAGTCAGCCAATCAGAAAGTTGGAACAACTTAGATGGGATGATATCCTCCAATCACATGACAGGTATTTTCACTTTTTTCTAAACAACTGATGCACAATTAGGAACATATTACTGGATATCATAAATGTTCTCTGTAACTCAAGCTGTCAAGATCTTTGACAGTGTGTGTGTGTGTGTTTGCTCATCGTCATTATCAGCTCTGAGAAGTGAGAGACAACCACAGGACATCAAACGCAACATATGTTTCCAGTTAACACTTTCATTTGCTCATTTTATTTAACGGTGTGCAACATAAATCACTAAAAGTCTTTAATCTGGACAATTTACAAAACTTACAAAGTATTAAATGTGGTAAATGAAGTTTCCTAAAGATTGTGTTATTAGATTCTTGCTCTCTAAAAAATGCTGGGTTGTTTCAACCCAAATTTGGGTCAAATATGGACAAACCCAAATGTTGGGTTAAAAATGCAATTAAAAAATTGTAAAAAGTTGAAGTTGGGTTAAAATTTGAAATTACATTTTTAACCCAACATTTGGGTTTTGTCCATATTTTACCCAAATATTTATTTATTTATTCATTTATTTTATTTTTTATTGCAGACCTTATACAAAATTACCAATACAGGGAAGTAAGGCAAGGTGTACAAACAAACAAACAAACAAAAGTACCTAACAGAAAATAAGCATCCTGGGTATGTACATCAAATTATGTAATACATAAAAAAAGAAAAGCATAATTTTAAGGCCAAGTCATGTCTTTGAATAAATAAAAATACATCAAAAATTGTTCACTTTTCTTGTTATTTATAAGTCTAAGGGATGAAATAAACGAGTCATTTTACCCAAATATGGGTTAAAACAATCCAGCATCAGTGACATCATTCAAAAATCTTCACGGAATTCTTTGTGTGAAATTTTCATTTATTGAATGCTGGGTTGTTTTAACCCAAAATTGGGTAAAATATGGACAAAACCCAAATGTTGGGTTAAAAAAATCTAATTTAAAATTTTACCCCATCTTCAACTTTCACTTTTTAACTATATATTTTTTAATTACATGTTTAACCCAATATTTGAGTTTGTCCATATTTGACCCAAAATTGGGTTGAAATAACCCAGCATTTTTTAGAGTGATGTATTTTTTTTTAAATATACAATACATATCTTAATAAAGATGTAGATATTACTTTCCATTCGTCCATACACTCCATAAAATTGTGGCCTAGTGTTAAATATTAAGGAATTTTCCATTCTGATTTTTCACAGGTTTTGCATTGTTGTGTCAAACTTAACAGAAAAATGTTTTTTCTTACATTGAATGAGTGATATGCATATGCTTTATTGTTCTTCCTTATGCTCCTTTTGTGGTAAACCTACATTTTATGGTCAAATAAATACGTTTTTTTTTTTTAATCAGGTTTCAACTTATCCATTCAAGTTTTCTGATTCGAGAACATGAAGATGAATAACTCGCAGGCACTTTTAATTCCGTATTGACAATAGAGCCGAATATGTGTGGGAACATCTGCCTCCACTTCCTCAAAGAGCTTTTATCATCTGCAAATTTCCGCTTCACATGCTTTTATTTTTACTTTAAGCCTTGCGGGAAACATCTTTAGAGGGAGGTCAGGAGTGTCACGGTTGAAATAAATTGCAAAACCAATACTGCCGTTATTATGTGGAGAAACACAAGAGCGTAGAAGCACTTCTAAATGGAAATACCTCCAGAACTCGTGTGAACGCCTATAAAGATGAAGACTCTGGTGATAACACTTTATTTTAAGAGAAGTCAAGAGCTCAACATGCTGTTGGTTAGCTGGTCTTGCACATTTACCAGTTGCTCATACTGGGATTTGTCGTTTCAATTAAAGTGGCCCGGCCCAAAGTCAAGCTGGCATTGGTTAGTGGATGTACGATTAGGCGGAGGTAGCAGAACATCCGTACTTTCTATTTCATCAACGTCTGCAGATTGGCTCCAGCCATTGATCCCCGTGCAAGCGGACTCTGTTCTCCTTAATGAGCTCGGACAACTTCACTGTTTAGGAAAGACAAACGCTCCTGAAGCTTCCCACCTGCCAGGCCGGAGGAGCCGATCCCAGAGCTGCTCTGAGGCGGCAGCTGGCGGCTGGTAATGAATCAAGCTCTGGCCAGCTGTGTGATAGATGTCACTGTCCGCCAGTGCTGATTAGCTAACAATTACAGCGGTGTGTGTGTGTGTGTGTGTGTGTGTGTGTGTGTGTAACGGTGCATCTTTTTCCTCTCGCCTTCTACTTTGACTTTTATCATTTCTCTGTGCACACTGCACACTGTAAAAAACATTGATGGTTTAACTTAAAAAAGTAAGAAACCTGGTTGCCTTGAAATTTTAAGTTGATTGAACTGGAAAAAGTGAGTTAATACAATGGAGATTAATTTAATCATCAGAAACTCAAATTAATAAGTTATCTCAACTACATTTTTTTTAAGTTGATTTGACGAAAGAAAAAATGTTGTGACAACAAATCTTGAAAATATTTTTTTTACAGTGCACTCTATTAACGTGAATTCGACAACTCATTTAAAATCAACATGAACCGTACGTAACTGTAATGTTATGCATTTACAAGTAAAACAGAATATTCAATGAGATAAAAGGGGTGGGACTTAACTGATCAACTGGAATGTGATTGGATGGTGAAAAGTGATGGGAGGAGTTGGGAAAATATAAGGGCTTGATGATAGTAATTTTGATGAGTGCTCAGGATTATTTCACATGATCGATGAAAACCAGGAATGCGAATTTAGTCCGTTTTGTTTATGATGATATTTAATTAATATTAAAATCATGTTTTTCTATAATGTTTCTTTAAAATAATGTTTATTGTGGAAAGCACTACATACTGTAAATGACTGACTTGACACTTTTTTGACTGCAAAAAATACTGCACAAACTCAGATTCATTTATATTTCTATAATATTTCTATATTTCATATATATATATATATATATGAAGAGTTCAGATGCAAAAGCCTCTAAATGCCATTTGAAATTTTCTTCTTTAATGATTTTTATCAAACTTGGATATTTAAGTTCAGTAATTTCACTTAATTGTTATTTAAGTGAAATTACTGAACTTAAATATACAAGTTTGATAAAAATCATCATTAAAGAAGAAAATTTCAAATGGCATTTAGAGGCTTTTGCATCTGAACTCTTCATCGAGGGCTTGGAGCCAGAGGGGCGTAAGTGGCATTTTGGGCGAATATGAGTTCTTTATATCAAAATAAAGGCCTCGATGAGCTCTATCCAATGGTGCCAAAAATACCTATCTGAGATCAAACTGTATTAAATAAAGCAACAAAAAGGCGTATCTGATGTATTTGACTTTTTTTTTTCTTTTGAAAATGTTTTAGAACATGTTCATTGTGTTAATATGCCATACATACTTAAATACTCATTCATGTAAGTATGCATGTGGTTAATAATACAGGTGATTGAAGTGTGGTCAAAATTTTGTTTTGTCTCTCCTGTAAAGTTTATTAAAAGCCACTTACGCCCCTCTAGCTCCAAGCTCATATATATATATATATATATATATATATATATATATATATTTAATTTTTAAAACATTTGAAACAGGAAATGAATGTTTACTGCCGCTACACTTCTCGTCTCGGGACCATTCCCGTGTTTGAGGTTGAGCCGGACGCTGTCCCGCGGTTCCCGTCAGTCGTTTTGTTGACTTTGATGCAATCTTTTGACCCCTTTCCCTCTCTAAAGTCTTCAGAGACGTTCTGTCACGACTCAAGCTGTCCTGACGTGTGCCAGGGTTCAGCTATCTCAAAGCATGTGACTTCACTAGGGGTCGTACTCAGTCAAACACATGCATTTTATAATCTCAAAGGAGAACTCTGTCAGTCAGCACTCCAAATGTACAAAAAATGAGCTCAATGTTAAAATTGACAGAAGTTCTCCTTTAAGATTATTATTTACAATAGATTTACATATGTTGTGATCCAGATCATGCTACACTGAAGTTGACTTTAAAAATGCATGCAAAAGACACTTTTTTAATGAGATATTCAATGAAGAAAAGTAGGGCGGGACTTAATTTGATTATCAGTAACGATGCACTGTGTTTTGAATAACATGCACAATTTCAGTGCGAATATCTGAAGCAATTTTAAATTCATTTTGGCTTTGAGGAAGACTGAGACTCTCATGAAGAACTTAAAGTGTGTGTATGTGTGTGTGAGAGAGAGAGAGAGAGAAAGTGAGAGAATGCAAACACAAATGTCGGTGTGGTTATTCCCTTCTTTCTCAATTTTTCAAATGAAGCGATTTTGGCCGCGTCCGAGCTTGACACGTAATTTATTCACCCACACCACAAAACACCATAAAAGCATGGATTTAAAGTTTCATCATCCCCCAGCCTCTCATTTCTCACACTTTTCACATTATTATTCAGCCCCGAGATGTGCATTTATGCAGGGTTTAGGCCTGCCTTTATATTCTGTGCCTCGTCTTTCAGTCTCTCTCATTTTTTAATGGCCATTATATCAATATTTGCACTAGGATGACTGATATAATTTATTATATATATATATATATATATATATATATATATATATATATATATACACACACTCTAAAAAATGCTGGGTTGTTTTAACCCAATTTCGGGTCAAATATGGACAAACTCAAACATTGGGTTAAAAAATGTCATTTAAAAATGTAACCCAGTGGCTGGGTTTGTCCATGTTTGACCCAAAATTGGGTTAAAGCAACCCAGCATTTTTAGAGTGTGTGTATATATATATATATGAAGAGTTCAGATGCAAAAGCCTCTAAATGCCATTTGAAATGTTCTTCTTTAATGATGATTTTTATCAAACTTGTATATTTAAGTTCAGTAATTTCACTTAAATGACAATTAATAGGTAATTATCATTGCCATGTAAGTGAAATCACTGAACTTAAATATACAAGCTTGATAAAAATGATCATTCAAGAAGAACATTTCAAATGGCATTTAGAGGCTTTTGCATCTGAACTCTTCATATATATATATATATATATATATATATATATATATATATATGCATTCATACAATGATATTGATAGTCAATCATATGACTAATATCCAAATAGCCTTCATATTTTTCTGTGCTTCTTTTTCCGTCCTAAAGGAATATTGTCAGTTTGCTGATGTTTTTTTAATTATGTGTCTGGTATAGGCTCATGCATGCCTCAGAGGGCGCCGTATCTTTAAAAGAGCACAGGTTGTGTTTGGCTCTGAGGGTAAAGCACACTATTACCGTCTCGCAGTCAGAAGGCTGAATCTTGTCAGATTAACTTCAATCGTGTCCCTGGGTGGGTTTTTCAGGGAAACACAATTAGCCTTGGATCAAGGTCTCAGATTGACATGGTGGTCCAATCACCCATCGCAGATGCGTAATTTCATGAAGGAAATTGGCTAATTAGGCCCTCGGATTTGCACATGTTCCTTGTTTCCCGTAAGAGTGCGGCTGATTGAGTCGGTTTACCGTGGTTTCGCCCAGACATCTGCCTAACTGTTCCTCTGTGTGCGCGGCAAAGCAAACCCATCGCATCTCCGCGAGAGAGCGGCTCCCGCCATATGTGAAAACACCGGAAGAGTGGACTTAAAGATGCGTGTGTAAAGCTGTTACCCCACATGCAATATATTCTTCACATTAGGCCATATTAACACTCTGCGAAACAAGCTTGTTCTTCAGCAAAGTATACTATAATTATTCATATATGCAAACAAATTGCATGGCCCAAGTGACAGCTGTTGTTCATACAATGGAAATAAATCATGTAATTAGAGAAGTCCATGCCTTATAGTATATAGTGTTTTTATCACAGTTAAAAATACAACTCCACACTCTCAGAAAAAAAGGTACAAAAGCTGTCACTGGGGCTGTACCTTTTCAAAAGGTACACTTTTGTCCATTTTAGGAGCTAATATGGACATTTAGGTTTTAATAAGTGTATGTGCATATTAGGTGCTGCTAATATGTACATTTTAGGTGCTAACATGTATTTTAGGTGCTATTATGTACATTTTAGGTGCTAATATGTACATTTTAGGTGCTAACATGTATTTTAGGTGCTAATATGTACATTTTAGGTGCTAATATGGACATTTATGTGCCAATATGTACATTTAAGGTGCTAATATGGTGCTATTATGTGCATTTTAGTTGCTAATAGGTACATTTTAGTTGCTAATATGTACACTTTAGGTGCTAAAATGGACATTTAGGTGCTAATATGTGCATTTTAGGTGCTAATATGTAAATTTTTGGTGCTAATATGGACATTTAGGTGCTATTGTGTACATTTTAGGTGCTAATATGTACATTTTAGGTGCTGATGACAGTGACAGCTTTTGTACCTTTTTTTTCTGAGAGTGCTGAGGGATCCAGAGCATGGCTTTATTATTTAAATGTGATAGTAAAGGTAATAATCATAATTAAACAATGTTAAAATATCATTATTAAACAGAAAATATAGTATTGGTAAGTGCTGGCGAATCGATTAACCAAGATTAATCGCATTGCAGTTTGTGTTTATATAATATATGTGTGTGTGTCTGCGTTTATACTGTATACACATAAATATATACATTTATATACACATGTGCATTAAAATAACATTTGAACTATATATTGAACTACTATGTGTTGTTGCAAAAAAGTTCTGAGTGATTTTATCTTGTTAATACACTGTAAAAAAAATATTGTTGGTTTAACTTAAAAAAGTAAGTAACCTGGTTGCCTTAAAATTTTAAGTTGATTGAACTGGTAAAAGTGAGTTAATACAAAGAAGGAGAATGATTTAATCACGAGAAACTCAAAATAATAAGTTATCCGAACTAGATAAATTATTTAAGTTGATTTGACAAAAGAAAAAATGTTGTGATAACAAATCTTGAAAATATTTTTTTTTACAGTGTATGCGGTTTCTCAAGCGTTCTGCGTGTTTAATTGGTGTTTTTTATGAATGGAAGTGTGATTCATGCAGTCAAAAATCATATGATAGCATGCCTGTCCTAAACAAGCCTCCCAGTTTCACTTAGCAAACAGCTCTAGCTGTAATTTCCTCAAATGCCGTGTCGACTCGGATGATTGTGTGTTTGATGTGTTGGGAACGACCTCCTTGTTTCCTGAATCTCGCTTGTGGAAGAGTCACCCTTTAAACGACAGGTTTCGGCTTTCACCGGAGGCGATGTCAAATTGACACACGAATCAAGACCCTCTCAGAGCGAGTAAGTGGCGGTTGTAGTGTCAGACCTCTCAGTCCATCGCCATTGTTAATGCCAAACGAGCCGTGACAGAGTGTTCTCCAGCTCTTTTGTGCCGCGATTGGCAGTCGAACACCTGGTCAGATGCACGCGTGCTGTAATATTGCTCATCGTGATGAGCTGTGATATCTTCTGCCGGCCCGGCGTAATTCTGGCATTCCACCAGCAGAATCACAATCAACAGACGAGTTTCGCCTCGGCGCCGGCCTTCCCATGGGGCTTTGCTTTCATTGATTCTTGTTAGTGCTATAGTGAGTCTGTCCGCTGTAGGGACACGGTCGTGTGTTTGGGAGACCTACAATCGCTCTGACTGTCAAGCCCTGTTCAGCGGATGACAAGCTAGCTGTCACTCAGAATGGAAAGTGTCATGTTACATGAAAATGAAATCCCTTTACGTTTGTTAAATTGAATGTTAGATATTACTACTTGCACAATTTTGCCATTCCATAGCTTGACTTGAAACTTTCTCTGATAATTTACTCACCCCCATGTCATCCAAGATGCCCATGTCTTTCTTTCTTCAGTCGAAAAGAAATTAAGGTTTTTGATGAAAACATTCCAGGATTTTTTCTCCATATAATGGACTTCAATAGGGACCAAACAGTTCAAGGTCCAAAAGAGAGTTTCAGTGCAGCTTTAAACGACACCACATGATGAATAAGGGTCTGAAACTCTCATTTGGACCTTGAACCGTTTGGTCCCCATTGAAGTCCATTATATGGAGAAAATCCTGGAATGTTTTCATCAAAAACTTTAATTTCTTTTCGACTGAAGAAAGAAAGACATGGACATGGAAAGTGAATTACTCCTTTAAAGTGACCGCAGCCTAATAAACCTGATGCTGTCTGGGATTTAATGTTCATCAAACGACAAGCGAATCATTCACTGCTCTTAGAATCAGTGTGTATTTAAAAGACTAGTTTTATTTTTACATTTGATTACGTAATCGTATTGTTTGTCATTTTAATTTGTACAGTATTATTACTGACTGTTTCAACTCACCGTTGTTTGCTGGCACTGAAAGCACAGATTAAGGGGTCGTTTGGGGGGGGTTTAAGAAGTCTAGGACAAGGGGACTTCACGATAACGCCCTTTAAAGTGCCAGACTGCATTTACCGCCGTGGCACATCTCATCTTTTTTGAATATGCTTGCCTGAATGTGCACATGACAAAATATTCTCAGTCGTTCATTAGCGTCAGCTCACCTATTGAGTCCATTGAGTTTATGCAGTGAAGTACCTCTTGTAGAAGTGGGGTAATTATAAACCAGCGCTGACAGGCCATCAGTCAAGAGCGCTCTCAGGAAACACGGGATGAATGGGAAGGGAAGCCTGCGGGGAGGGCTGGCACTCATCTAGATAAAGATGTTGCTTTTGAGAAACAGCTGATGCCCTTTCTGTCATTTCTCCGCAGCGAATCCAACGCGACTGTATTAGCGCAAATGAGATTCTCCGGGCATGCTGTTTTCTCTGTGTTGTGAAAATTAGCTGAAAGGGACTGTGGGAACAAGAGCAGCGTCGCAGTCTGCTGCCTGTCAGTGAAGTGATGAGACTTCATTACCAGAAATAGAAAAGGCTTGAAATATTGATATAACATGAAAGAAAACAGTAATTGGGCCATTTCATGTCAATTTATTTAAAAGGGCAAGGTTTTTATAGTTTAGAAGGGAAGTTCGACCCCAAAAACATACGTTTTGCTTGAAACATTTCTTTTTTTTTGTGGAAGTTACCCAGCAGAATGTTCACGCTGCTCTTTTCTGAAATAAGCACGATAAAAGCAGTCAACACGAGTCTTCTAAAGCAGTACGATAGATTTTTTATTTATTTTTATTTTTTTCATTTCAAATAGTCCAACACTCCAACTCTCCAATCTCAAACATGGATTAACATCATGACAAAGCTTCTCTTCAAACTGAACCCTTCCAAGTTCAAAAAGGCAACGAAATATGCTGTATTCGACTCTTTTTGTAATTGTTATTATAATATCAGGATAGTTTTATAATGTTGCCGTTAGAGAGCCATCCATGTTATCACTAAAGACATGAATATGTAATAATGACTGGTGAAACATTCATGCATGTAAGGGTTAATGGAGAGGCCGGGGAGGGAAATGAAAGCTCATGCATGTCAGATTGGGCTTATTAATGACGAGTATTTTCAGATCTGATTCACAGAGTATGTTTGGACGAGTATGTGTGTCTGACTCTGACTCTGGAGAAAAACTCTCTGTTATTTGTTACTGTGGTCGGTCCCTCAGAATGAGTTTCCTGATGAAACCCAGTGATGTTAATAATGTATTATACAGTGTGAAACTGTCTCCGTATTCCCATTCACACTGGCATTCCTCATGGAGCGCTTCTGCAGCAGTTCAGCGAGTCCAGGAGGAGTCCGGCTCTTCCCGATGGCCGTGGCTGGATTATAAATGAAGAGAGAGAGAGAGAGTCCAGGGAAAGTCACATGCTTCATTTAAGTGTCAGCCTAGTCTCAGATGTTTCTCCTAAAATTACTTTGGAGAGAAATAAAAATCTGTCAGCTGTTCATAATGAGATTTATGACTTTTATAATTTTAAATGTAAAGTTTTTAAATTTATAAAAGGATTTATATCCATTTCATACATTTTTGTCTAATGGTTTTATTATTATTTTTTTTTATATATATATTTTTTTATTTTGACAATTTACATTTCCCCAAAATTCTCATCATCATACTGCAACAAGTGTATTTATTTATTTATTTATTTAAGCATAAGTCATTAGGTTTAATTGTTTCGACAATTGTGTCTGATGAAGCATTCTTAAATCGTTCTAAAAATTAAATATCCTTAATTTACTTACCTTGTTTAAAACCCACCTGCAGTCAATAAGTATATCCTTTAAAACTCATATTTGATAATTAAAATGACATATTTAAAAACAAAAATTTAATTATAAAATAATTTCTCCATGCCTTAAAATAACTGGAAATTTACCTCATTTAGTGTAGGTGGAACCATGAATATGCAAATTAATCCCCTTCAATCAACCAATCAGATTTGAGGGACAAGTTTACCGTTTATCTCAAGTTTAGGTTCACCACCAGGGTGTTATTCCCTCTCATTTCATTCTGATTTCATTAATCATTTCCCCTTTTTTTCATCGACAACTTATGAGTAGGGTTAGATTTACCTGAACGTGAACGTGTCGAACTCGGCAAAATCTGGACGTGCATAGTTCATCAAAACATCCATCATAAACATAATTCACCCGCTATATTGCTGTATGTATACACGATTTTGCCTGTCTGTTCTTAAAGGTGTTTCACGGTAGAAAAGCCCCGCCCACACGTCATTGGGATTGGTAACATGTTTGTAACGGTAAGAACCCGTGTTGAGACTGTCTGAGAAAATACTCGTTGACATTGACACATTGACATATAAACAACATTAAGCGCTTGGTTTTCAACACTGGATCTTTCTTGACATTAAAACAATCCTGTAAAAAAAAAAACGGTAAACTACTGGCAGCTGTAACAATACGGTGTGTTACTGTTTTTTTAGTTTGTGTGTGTGTGTTACAGCATTTATCTGTTAAATTAAAGTTTTATACTGTAGCTGATGATAGTATTTAGCTGTTAATTTCAAAAACAGTAACACCCTGTATTTTTACGGTATGATGCTTACCGTTTTTTTTTTTACGGAATTATTTTTTACAGTGATAGCGTTGCATCCTTCTTTTAGTAATATTGGTATCTTTGTCCACAGAAACCATCTCGTTCTATTTTAGCGGACAGGATTAGGCCTAAGCGTTGCTCTATACAGCACCCGTGTCGACGTCTCCGTTCCTCCTCCACTCTTCCTTCATGTTTAATAGAAACATTTAAGAAGAACCAGCAAGCTTATCGTGTTTGCTTGAGCTCTCTCTGAGGAAGTGCTTTTCCCCTTCGTTGCGTCGCTTTTAATGTATTTCCTCCGTCCGCACCTCTGAGGGTAATGCTATGCTCACGTTGAAGTCAGCAGTTCACCGGCGCGTGAAACAGTGCTTGGACTGTTGGAAAATTAAGAATGGAGTAAAAAGTCAGTGGACGCATGCAGGACTAATGATGTTTTCGCCAGAGCTGGCCGGCCTGTCAGGTTGGGTTTATCACAGATCTTCACTGACCCCGAGCGTCAGTAGCTCGAGACACCAGCTTCCTCGGGCCAGAAGACTTGTGGTGCGATCAGATGGGTTGCCAGATCTTCATGTTCAGAGATGCGGGCAGAACTGTTGGAGAAGCTCTTAAAGCAACAGATATGACCACATTATGCTTATGTCGTACGTTCGCTCTTCTGTGGATCTGATTCTTTTCTTCAACCGCCTAGCAACACCCTAGCAACTGCCTAGCAACCACCCAGAACACCTTACCTTTATATTATTTCCATAATTTAGAAGAATGCTACTTTTTCACAAGAACAAGCTTATAAAATGACTAAAAAGCCCCCCAAAAAATGCAACTTCAGAAGACTTACATTAAAAGTTCAAATTCAATCATGCATTTAGTCCTTTTTGGAGCCCAAAAGTGTTTGTTGGAAAAGTGTTTGGACATTCTGCTAAATGTCTCCATATGTCTTTGCAGTCTGAAGGGTTGAGTCTTGTGTAATATGTTCAAATGAAGATGCAATCTCAATATTCAGGATTGGAGCCCGTCGTGTTGGGAGCGATGGGATTTTGTGACTGGTTTTCTGTGTTTCATCTGTTGGCCGTGCCTGAGGCGCAAGGCGTGAGCCGAGCACAGCCAGAGAAATGACAAGACCTTATTGCCTGATTTCCTTCTCGTCTCTTGCCGGGATGTGTGAGTCGGATCATTATCTCCGTCAGCTTTGCTCTTTCGCCCTTTAGAAACTTTCCTCTTTCTCTTTGCAGGTTGATTTATGTGTGTTTTTTGCAGTGTTTTTTTTTTCTGAACGGACTACAACGCTCGCCTCTTTTGTGTTGTTTACTGTTCTCTGTTGATTTACTCGTGTGTCAGTCATCATTGAAGCGGTGACAGAGGTGATGTGTAGTTCAGATTGATGGTGTAGTGTGATATATATGAGCATGTTGGGTGAGGAATCGAGATATTTCCTCCAGAATCATGTCGGGATGTCACTGAGCTCATTACGTTTCTTCAATTGGCCTCATTTTAGGGGTCAGGGAAGTTAAATGTTGCTTATTTTAGTTGTCTTTGACCTTTTCTATTGGATCTTTTGGTGTCTTAATAAACTAAACAACTAAAGGTTTTCTCTTCAAAAAGTCTTTTCACTGTCGAGCAGACTGTATGTCTGTGTTATTCTCCGTGTTTAACCTAGCGATCTGTCTGAATAGGGCATAAAATCATCATGGGCATGAAGGCTGTTTCAAATAGTAGCAACCTCTTAAAATATCTAATTTTGGTCAAATGGTTGGATGGATGGATGGATGGATGGATGGATGGATGGATGGATGGATGGATGATGGATGGATGGAATGGATGGATGATGGATGGATGATTGATGGATGATTGATGGATTGGATGGATGGATGGATGGATGGATGATTGATGGATTGGATGGATGATTGATGGATGATTTATGGATTGGATGGATGGATGGATGATTGGATTGGATTGGATTGGATGGATGGATGGATGGATGGATGGATGGATGGATTGGATTGGATTGGATTGAATGGATGGATTGGATTGATGGATTGGATGGATGGATTGGATGGATGATTGATGGATTGGATGGATGGATGGATGATTGGATTGGATGGATGGATGGATGGATGGATGGATGGATGGATGGATGGATGGATGGATTGGATTGATGGATGGATGGATGGATGGATAATCGATGGATTGGATGGATGGATGGATGGATGGATGGATGGATAATCGATGGATTGGATGGATGGATGGATGGATTGGATTGGATTGAATGGATGGATGGGATGGATGGATGGATGGGATGGATGGATGGATGGATGGATGCTTTTTGGGGCATTAAATATTGGTAAAGTACAGTTAAGTTGATGAGCACAAGCCTTCACCTAAATCACCTTGCATGATTCATATAAATACTCTCCTCCTACATATTATGGATAGATAGATAGATAGATAGATAGATGGATAGATGGATAGATGGATAGATGGATGGATGGATGGATGGATGGGTAGATAGATAGATAGATAGATAGATAGATAGATAGATAGATAGATAGATAGATAGATAGATGGATGGATGGATGGATGGATGGATGGATGGATGGATGGATGGATGGATGGATGGATGGATGGATGGATGGATGGATGGATGGATGGATGGATGGATGGATGGATGGATGGATGGATGGATGGATGGATGGATAGATAGATAGATAGATAGATAGATAGATAGATAGATAGATAGATAGATAGTTTTTGACTCATTACTGCTGTAAAACTCTTTCTGCTTTCAGATCAGTGAGTGATAGATATAAGAGACGCCTGATGTGAGAACTGGTTTCTGTTGGACTTGAGTGTCATTAAAGGAGTTAAATTAGGAACCAATTAAAACTGTTGAGTCTTCCGGTGGCTCATGTTCGAATGGGAGACTCACTCTCTTTGATGAACTCTAACTATCTTCTAGTCGTTTCAAGAAGTCGAGTAATTGTCTGGTTTAATGTGTGGTCCGCCGGTCTGATTGGCTCACACACTCTCAGCTCTTGAGCTCGGGATGCTGGATCTTCACAGTCATATGGTGTCGTAATGAGCTCGTCGTGGAGGGTGCGGGAAAGGACTGGTGATTAGAATTAATCATCCCGCTGAGAGGCTTTTGAGAAGAACATTGGAGCTGTAATTGGGGTGGGGGCACATTCTTCTACACACACTGCACTGGCCTCATTAATAACTGGCCCACAGTGTTGTCAATTAAAGAAAACATCTCTGTAACCTTTGCCACTTTGCAAATCAACAAGGCCTGGTCTCTCTCTCTCTCTCTCTCTCTCTCTCTCAAGAATGCTAAAAACTCACGGTGAGCATTGAGTGAAGTTATACAGCCTGAGTCTGTCCTCGAAGGAGACGTGCAGGACTGTGACCCCACAAACAGCTTTCAAGGTCAACAAGAACACTAACAAACCACCTGAGTGCTTCTATACATGTTGAGTCTGTAAAATATAACATGTTAAAACAAAAATAAAACCAAAAAATAGGCCTAACTTGATCAAAATAATCTTGGTTTTAATCTTGGATAGTTAGAGTACATTTTAATGACATCATCCTCCAGGATTTATCTGAGCTCAACAAGCGTATTTCTGAAAGTCTCGTAAAGCCTTTTACAGAAAAACATTCATATTCATTCTGAGTTCATAAGGTCCTACATAACAGGAATGACCCATTAAATATTTGGCTGAAAATATGGCAAGCGGGTCAACGGGGCATCGTTCTGTATCCCATTACCGAGCGGTGTGTCAGATACAGTCCAGAAACATGAGAGTGGAGTGAATAAAAGAGCAGGAATGAGTCACTGACCGAAGCCCGCTATTAGAGTCTGCAATCAAACTGATGGAGGCGATTACACACATCAAATTATATCCATTTAGCACATTTGTGTCAAACAGAGAGCGAGGACTGTGTGGGTGTGCACGTTAGGATTAGTGTGCTAGTTAATAAGAGACTTCAACAGTGACTTGTTGCTTAAAGTGGAAGTTAATTTAAATAGGGTTGATTATGCATGCAAACAGAAATTGAAAAATGGACATTTCAAAAAAAAAGTTTATGTTAATAATATTAGACACCCTTAGCGCTGTCACTCTCCTGTGTGGGACAGACTCACATAAACAAGCACATAAAGTCCCATTCTGACCTGCTGACATTTCAGAGTTATCGTCTGTGTGTGAAAATTCCATTCATGATGTCATCAATTCTAAATGTCACTGATTAAAATTTAATTTCGGATCTTGCTAGAAAGCTGGATCATCTGTGCTGGATATAGAGAGAGAGCAAAGTGGGTCAGTGTCACTGTGTTTCGTGCCTTTTATTTCACGTTTTGGGGAAATATGGCATACACAGACATTACAGATAAATAAAGATTGGACAATACTAAAATTTATGTTAGAAATTTAATGTTAGATAAATGTATCATTCATACATGGAAGCCCATTTCCACCACATAAGAAAAAAAATCATGCTTTGGTAAATCTTAATAAAATTAAAAGTCGAAATGATGGCTTAAATAGTCATAATTATGACACACTAAAACGTTGTATGTCATAATGATGACTTTTAAAATCATAATCTCATAATTATCACTTAGTATGTCATATTTAGTATATCACATAGTATGTCATAATTGCAATTTATAATTTCAACTTTTTGTCACAACAAAAGCCATAATAATGTCATAATTATCACTTATTATGTCATACTTTTGACTATTTATGTCATACCAATGACTTTTAAAGTCATAACTATTACTTAGTATGTCATACTTTTTACTTTTAGTCATAATTGCAACTTATAATTTTGACTTTTAGTCATAATAAAGCCATAATAATCTCATAATTATCACTTAGTATGTCATACTTTTGACTTGTCATACTTTAATGTCATAATTATGGTTTACCAGAGCATGAATATTTTTTTAATGGAATATATATATATATATATATATATATATATATATATATATATATATATATATACATCTTAATAACTATGGGCTTGATTTTTTTGAATGCAAAAATCTTTGTTGTGTTGAGAAAGTTGAGTGTAGAAACCAAGGAACTGTCGAGGGCGCGATTATGAAGGACTGAATGAGACACAGATAATGAGAGAGAGAGAGAGGGCGTGAGACATTGAGAGGAACTGATACAGACATGCACTTGAAGGGAAGCCTGTGTTAAATTCTCACGGCCACACACATGCCCATACCATACATTTGAGTTGAAGTGCATCACTGAAGGACTCCCGATGCATGATCACGAGAGGAAGTGTGTTTCACACGACCTGTTTGTCCATCAGGTTAAAAGAAAGAATGTATTCAAAAGTCTCTCTGGTGCGGTCGTCCATATTCATGAGCCGAGCTCCATTTGCATTCTGCCAACGCCAGAGAGAGGGTTAGAAAGCCTTTCCTTCAGCTTCTTGTGGAGGAAGATAAAACAGCTTATAGGAAAGTGCAGAAACAGGATGGTGTGTTTTCCTTTTGGGCAGGTTTTGTCGAACGAGAGATTAAACCCTTAATGGAAATTGGTTATTGGTTTCCATAAGGTAAGCTATGGATGATGTTGAAGTGTTGAAGTCATCAAATCCAGGTAAACTGCCTAAAAGTCAACGGTAGAAGTCAAGAATTGGTCTGAAATACGTGGTTGTTTTGACCATGATGATGGTTAAATTATGTTATTTGGCTTTAGCTAAAAATGAAATTATTATTACAAACCATGATGACTTGCTTTCTTCAAGGGATCAGAAATGGAGATAAAGCAGCAGCTCTTCTCAGGTCACGCCATGAAAAAACACTCAAAGAACCAAGAAAGTGTAATAAAAAGGTTTCATACATACAGTTTCAATATACAGAATAAGAAATGAAAGATAAAGTGACCATGTTCACATTTGAGGTTAATAAATATGTAAAATGTTTAGTTAATTATTGTTTATTAATTATTTTTAAATAAAAGTTATTTATTTAATACATCATCTATTTATGTTATTTTTTATTTAATTGTATTATACATTATATTACATAATCATATTATTTACATGTATTATTTATGACATTTATATTAATATTTATACATTTTAATTGAATTTTAACTTCAATTATAGTACATAATATAATTTATAATAATAATAATTATATGTATTTATATATTTATATTTAGAATTTTTTATAATAATTTATAATTACACTGTGTTTAAATATTACTTAATAATATTTTGATATTTTAAAATTGTAATTTATTGAATATTATTTTTTATTGTATGTATATTGAAATGTGTATATATATATATATATATATATATATATATATGTACAATTTTAATTAATAATATCATACTTTTTTATGTTTTTGTTATAGTTAGATATCTGACAGCTTTCGTTTTCATTTCTGCATAATAGTACGTGATCATATTATTTACATGTATTATTTATGACATTTATATTAATATGTATACATTTTAATTGAATTTTAACTTCAATTATATTACATAATATAATTTATAATAATAATAATTATGTACACATGTATTTATATATTTATATTTAGAATAAATGTATTAATTATAATACTTAACCATATTTGGAAATTGACATGTTTTAATTTAAAACAATTTTTAATGTGTGTGTGTGTATATATATATATACATACTATTTTAATTAATAATATCATACTTTTTTATGTTTTTGTTAAAGTTAGATATCTGATATAGCTTTTATTTTCATAATAGTCATCAGTATATTATGTAAATTATGACAATAATGATGATAAGCATATTTCAAGTTCCCTGCCTCTGACTGGTTCTGTGCAGACGGTGATGAGTGTGTGACCGCAGTGTGTTTTCTAAACTCTCGGTGCGAGAGGTTAGTCGGGTTCTCCCTCAGAAAGTGTCCCGGAGGACACAGCGTCCGTCTCAACAACCTTTCTGTCCTCGCCTCAGAATCAGGCATTCAGTGTGTCTCTCTCCCAGGACCTCGAGGTCATTCTCATCGCTACGACTTTGAGGAATTCATGAAAGGATGTCTTATTATTCCGCACATTTTCCGTTCATCACGGCTTTCCCAAACGTATCTGCGCGTCTGGATGAATGAATAGCTGCCTATCAGGAAATTGAATTACTGTGATCATCAGGAGTAACAGTTCAGGCATCCAGACCTCGCTGAACACTGATGGGAATAATGACGAGCGAGCTGGCTTCTTTATGTGCTATGAACGCCGGCGTTATCTCCAAAGAAAGACTTTTAACTGATCGTTCTATGAAGTAAACGTTATCCTAACAGCCTCAGGACGTCTGTTTTTCAGTGTTTGCCTGAAGCAGAATGCCTTCGAAGGAGACGATTATTTCATTTTGGGTGAAATAATGAAAAGCGCAGCACATTTGGCACTGATTAAATCGCAAAATCATCAGATTTGTAGTTGAATTGCATGATTATTCTGGTGAACATGCCTATTCCAGCACAACACCACACAATGAGGGTTCAGTTGGTCTATTTGGCAGTATAGAGTTGTTTTTAAAAGCAACAAAACAGGTGTGAGTAAGGTGTAGCTACTATGGTAACGAACAACAGTAACCATGGAAACAAACAAGGGAGCAATAAAACAGGAACTAATCACAGGAAGACAAACAGCAGGAACAATAGGAATACACTTCAAAATAAGAGTCCTCAAACACAAAACGGGAATCGTAACATTATGGAAGTTCATATTTCTGAGTTCAGCAGCTGTGGCGTGATTTATTGAGAATAATGTGGTATTTCCCCCCTCTTTTATCCAAGGATGTACATTAGATTAGTCTAATCAATACTATATCTGACATCTTAATCAGGATTTTAGCTGGTTTTCCAGTGGATTGATGTTTTACTGAAAAGAAAAACTGCATAAGACATTAAGATGTTTAATGACAAAGATATACAGGTAATTTAAATGTAAGGCATATTAGGAGAATATATCTGGAATTATTTATTTTTAGCTGTGGCATGATTTATAAAATTTAGTTTTTTGATGCACGTTTGATGTCTAATTAATACTGTGTAATTTTTTTTATGGTAAATTTATAGTAAATTACAGACATACAGTAGTATTATATTATGTTATTTTTGTTTTGCCCTCCAGTAACACAAGGCATTTAATGACATGCATTATGTTGTCTTTATATAATGTATATTTAATGCTATTTATGTATTTTTTCATTTTTTATGGGAGGTTCATCTTTAGTGTAATTTTGTCTGGTTGGCCATTTCTCGTTCAGATAAACTCATAAAAAGAAATAAAAGCCTCTCAAAAGCTATCTAAAAGGATAATTCCTGGTGCAGCGTTGTGACTCTTGAGGGTCATGTTCAGGGTCACTCGCTGTTACTTGTAGCCCAGAGGCTTTACGAGCCAGAGGAGCACAGATTACTCCGAGGGCTTGACTTTACAAGGGTTTGGCTTTAAACGATTCCTTCATCCACCGAAGACCGTCTCTCTGAGCATGCATCAGAAAGTGGCGTTAAACAGAGAGATCCACTAATAAAAGCCACAGCTGTCTGGCCTTCACGAAACATCCGCTCGGAGAATGCCCAATGAAGCGGACTATTTCATCGCGCCGTCCAGGGAATAATCATGTGTTTTATGGGGAAGCATAAGAAGATGGATTGTGAGAGTGTGTGTATTTATTTCTCTGCTGGTTTTTCTTTGTGAATGTGAGTGTGTTGATTTGCTGCTGTTTCCCTCTCTGTCTGTGGAGGAGATATAAATGTGCATTGATTGCTTGTTGCTGGAGCGTGTGTGTGTTCCCGCCTCTCCGTGCCAAACTCAATGAGGTCTTGATATCTCTTTGCTGGGGTCAGATGTGGCTCTGACACACATATAAAAGCACGCTTTGATGAGCTGCACGCAATTTTTCCAAGCAATAAAGCCGATGTATATTTATAATCTATAACTGTGATTCTGACATCCTCTGAGTGTGTAATCTCACCTGGATGACAGACACGACCACACCTGAATGTTTAAGTTCATACGAAGCAAAATATCATTTTCATGATCGCACATTTGCCTTTGTTTTCTAGTAAAATTATACATTTTCTGAAAAGCAAAATATTTACTGTACATCCATTCATCATTTATTCATTCTATCCATCATTCTATCATCTGTCCATCCATCCATCTCCATCAACAATTGTTTTACTGTTCTATCATCTGTTCATCCGTCCGTCCATCCATCCATCCGTCCGTCCATCCATCCATCTATCCATCCATCCATCCATCTGTAACGGAGGCCAGCTAGTAGTTGCTGTGCAAGTAAACCTCACTTCCCGATCTCAATAGGCGCTCTAGCGACAGACGCTAAAGGCTGCAGTCTTTAGCCTCCTTGTTAGCGTGCCTGACTCTCATGCCGGAGACCCAGGTTCGAGGCCCGCTCGGAGCGGGGCGAGTAGGACCCGGGTGTGAGGGGTTACACATCTATCTTTCTATCATCTGTCCATCCATCCATCTCATCAACAATTGTTTTACTGTTCTATCATCTGTTCATCCATCTATCCATCCAATCATCCATTCATCCATCATTCTATCTTCTGTCCATCCATCCATCCATCCATCTATTTTTCTATCATCTGTCTATCCATCCATCATTATATCATCTGTACATCCATTAATCCATCCATCCATCATTCTATCATGTGTCCATCCATCTCCATCAACAATTGTTTTACTGTTCTATCATCTGTTCATCCATTTATCCATCCAATCATCCATTCATCCATCCATCCATCATTCTATCATCTGTCCATTCATCCATCCATCTATCCATTTATCCAATCATCCATCCATCCATCATTCTATAATCCATCCAACCATCCATCCATCCATCCATCCATCCATCCATCTATCCATCCATCCATCCATCCATCCATCCATCCATCCATCCATCCATCCATCCATCCATCCATCCATCCATCCATCCATCCATCCATCCATCCATCCATCCAAACATCCATCCATCATCCATCCATCCATCCATCCATCATTGATTGTTTTACTGTTCTATCATCTGTCCATCCATCCATCCATCTATCATTTTATTGTTCATACATCTACTCAATTATGGATCCATCCATCCATTTATGTATTTGAGTATTTGAGCATTTATCTATCCAAATTGGTTAGACTGATTCAAATTGGTTATTCTTTTTGTTCATTGGTCAAGTCATTAGAGAACCAGTCCAACAGTAATTCATTCATGACTCAGTTTACACTGTTTTTTCTGTGTGTGTGTTTGGCTGATTGCAGCCATAAAAAAACACACAAAATGTTTAGTCTTATTACTATAAACTCACTATAACATATTTTGCTGTCAGGTTTAGATTCACTGGTGGTGCTTACAGTTCAACACCACCTTAGCAATGCCATAGCAACCACCTAGCTAGCAACACCTTAGCAACTGCATAGCAACATCCTGGAAACCACTAAAAATATGAACAAAAATCAATGTTAGGTATCTTTGAAAACTTGAAAAATATCATTTAAAATAGGATTTCCTTTGCAGTGGTGCTGTAGATTGAGGAGTGATGCCAGCAGAGCTTTGGTACAGAACAAATGGTTTCTTTGTTGGATTTTCTTTCTTTCAGTGCATACAATGGCGCAGTTAAAGCTCATAAAGTGCTCTGCTTAGCCATGAGAGCCTGTGGGTGTGAATTAAAGCTGTTTGTGTTTAGTACCTTTAATACAGCAGTGATGTTTTCCTGGAAGGTAACTCTAAAACTCTGATTTAGTTCCCATATTTTTGATAAGTTACAGAGGCTCCGGGACATTATTTTGCATATTGTGTTTTTTGGTCTAATCGCCCTCGGGTCAGAACTGCATTATGCATTTGATTAAGTCCCCTGTTTTTATAGCTTTTCTTCCCATTACACTTTTGTTTTGTTCCAAATATTGGTTCAATTTAGCATAGAAACAGTCCAATGACTTCAGCAGAGGTTTTACGGATTTAAATACATTTATGCAATAAAGAGGTAAAGGTGCCTTTTTCTGCACCTTCCAGAGAAGAATTGCTGCAAAGCGTCATCTAGTCACAGCGAGCGTCCTGATTTGATCCATCATGGCTTTGGTTAGAAACTCTTCTGTGCAGCGGGTGGTGAAAACATCCAGGTTTATCCGCAAACTGTCAGGCTGCTCGACAACTCCAGCTGTCCGATCAAACTCTTCTGGAGTACTCTTTTCCAGTTCAGTAATGTTTTCTTAACATTTGAAAGGGGACCTCTAATTCCCATTTATGCCTCCTTACAAAGTCCAGGTGGTTTTTGATGTCGATTTGGCTCTACTAGAGCAGGTTTTCCTTCCTGAATGTTGATTATTCTCCTCATATTCTCCATTGTTGCGACTCCTCTCTTCCCAGTCTGTCAGTAACGCTCTTGTCTCTATGAAGCCCCTCCTTCTGAAAAGCACACTGTGCTCTGATTGGTCGGCTGGATCAGTGCGTTGTGATTGGTCGAGCGCTACGAGTGTGTTTGGGAAATGCCCCGCCCCTTTCCATAACCACCAGTTTAACACACAACTAACTAACTCAACCAGGCCCCGCCCCTTTATTCTGCGCATGAATTATTATAATGAGGAATTGTGACGTGTTCGTTCCCGGAAGAAACTCAAGACTACAATGGAGTTCAGAAACACTGATAAACTGTAGAGAATAACTCTTTTTCATGCTCAAACAGCAACATTACACACTAAAGAAAGATAAGTATAATAATATGGACCTATTGAATGCTCTGCAGTTTTGACTTTATTGTGACTAACTCCATGCAGGTCTTTTTTTGTATAGGAGACCGTTACAAATTGCTGTGGCTGGTGAAATCGGAGATATAATAATGCAATTAAAGGGAGGGTAATTCGTATAAAGGCAGACGTTTCATCCTTCAAATGGCGAACTTATAATGCAGTTTTAATGGGAAGTCAGGCGTAAGAAACATCAGACACCGTCCTGGCTTGCGGATTGTTTCTATAATTTAGAGAATCATTTGAATTATTGATTAGCTTTCAGAACATGCAGTTTGCATAATGTGGACACGTGTCTGTATTTCGCGAGCGTGTGTGCAGACGCGGCCTTACCTATGTTTCACCCGTTTTAAATGAAACAAGCCCCGCGCTCCAAGGGGTGGCCCAACAGACCAGCAAAATCTCATTCATTTTCTCGGTAGGATATTGATTTTCAGCCATGATGTCTAAAGCGCCTGAGCTGCGAGGGTGTGGAGCCAACGTTTCTGCTCCTATAAAAGCCACAAGGTATGAAATCAACCTTGTTATTCGCAGTCTTCTGGAGAAATACTACACTACCCACAATTCTAAGCAAAACACTGATGTCTCTGATTGGTTTGAACTCATGGTTACCATGGCAACGTTTACCAAAGTATAATATCAGTAGTTTATGTGTTTATACTTTTTTTGCCGTTAGGTTAAAATGTTATAAGAAATTGAATGATACTTTTAGGAAATTAAACGTACATATGCCAGTGATGCTGATACATAATAATAAAACAATTTACCATCAGGAATCCTTGATTTTTCTGCTCTATTATGTTTATGTTTTATGTGGGGCCTCATATTAGTCATTGAAATGGGCCCCCAGATGCGTAAGGCCGCCGCTGTGTGTGTGTGTATGTGTGTGTGTGTGTAATGCTGTAATGCCAGCAGCTGGAGAACATCGTGTTCGTTTAAGAGAACGGCAAACACACTCTTAGGCAGAACAAATACTTGGCATGTTGACAACACAGAAATTGCGTCTTGTCACTCTGCGTACATGCTTCTTGACATTTATCGACTGTTACAGCCCAGGTGCTCACCGCTGGGAAAGCAGCGGGTGAAAATAAATATAGTGGGGGAATCCCGTCTCATTCTGTCCAGGTCTGAGTAGTAAAGGCTTGTATTGTAGTTGTTTTGGTTGATCGCTCTATATTGTAGAGCAGTGTTAGTGGTGTAGTCATGCAGTTACTGTCACTTATACTATGGATCTGAACAAACCCTTATTCTTAAAGGGATAGTACACACAAACATTTTACCATCATGTTGTTACAAACCTGTATGATGTAAATATTTTAAAGCACATGATGACAGAATTATCATTTTGAGTTAACTATTCCTTTAAGTGTTAAACTTAATCATGTGTGTTTCATTCTAGGGTTGGATGAACTACTAAAACTAAAAACTCAAACTAAAATTATCACTTTGATTTCTCACACCCTCTCTTTCTCTCTCTCTCTGATTTTGCATAAAAAAATCAAGCCCATTGTTAGGACAAATTAAGATATATATATATATATATATATATATATATATATATATATATATATATATATATAGTCATGCTCTTGTAAATTATAATTATGACATTTAAAGTCAAAATTAGGACATATTTGGAGATAATTATGTGATTATGACTTTATTATGATAAATAGTCAAAAGTATGACTATGTGATAATCATGAGATTATTATGGCTTTATTATGTCATTATTATGACAAAAAAATTTCGAAATTATAAATTGCAATTATAAAATTAAAAAGTCAAAAATATGACAGACTAAGTGATACATTCATTACAGATCGGATATGAATAAAGAAGATCCTCATCAAGTTGAGCAGATTCAATCCTCTCACAATTCTCATTGATCGCAGCATCATTTTGAATCGCATTGCTAGTCTTTAAATGAAATTACTCAATTTGACGCAAAATATTCTCAATTTGAAGTTCAAGGTTCGAGTACACTCTTAGAAGAAATGGTTCTATTTAGAACCAGAAATGGTTCCATCCCCCGCTTCATATATGGAACTCCAAAATGGTTCTATGTAGAACCATTTTTTTTTTTTTTTGGGTAAAAGGTTCTTTTGGCCGAGTATGGAACCCCAGGGTTCTATATAAAACCCAGAGGAACCCTTTTGTTAAGAGTGTATAGAACCTTTTAGGGATTCCAAATACGTATATTTAATTCTATAGAACCTTTTCTTCTAAGAGTGTACATGCTCTTATGTGAATGTGACCCAATCAACCCGGTCTCATCCCAAGACGTCATATAACTGACGTTTTGGGACGTCTTTTGACCATACGTCAATATTCGCCTTTTTAGGGCCCCCTTAAACGTCGGTAGATGAGGTTATGGGATCCTAACTCTACCCCATACCTAAACCTAACCCTAAACCTAACCCGTCACCTAACTGACGTTAAAGGTAAAGCGTCAGTTGTATGACGGCCCGGGATCGCCATCTAACGACGTTTAAGGGGGCCCTAAAAAGGCGGATATTGACGTATGGTCAAAAGACGTCCCAAGACGTCAGTTATATGACTTTTTGGGATGAGACTGTGTTAACCCAATCGTTTTTTACATTCTGTGCACTCTACAAAATGCTGGGTTGTTTTAACCCAATTTTGGGTCAAATATGGGCAAACTGTTAGAAATGCAAACATTGGGTTAAAAATGTCATTTAAAAATGTAATCCAATGGCTGGGTTTGTCCATATTTGACCCAAAATTGGGTTAAAACAACCCAGCATTTTGTGGAGTGTGATCAGAAATTTCATTGTCAAAATGGTCCATCCCTAAACATGAACTTGTTCTGCTTCATGCCACACTCTAAAAAAATGCTGGGTTGTTTTAACCCAATTTTGGGTCAAATATGGACAAACCCAAATGTTGGGTTAAAAATGCAATTTAAAAAATGTACAGTTGAAATTGAAATGACATTTTTAACCCAACATTTGGGTTTGTCCATATTTTACCCAAATTTGGGTTCAAAACAACCCAGCATTGTCTAGAGCAGTGTTTCCCAACCCTGTTCCTCGCGGCACACCAACACTGCGTGTTTTCTTTGTCTCCCTTATCAAACACACCTGACTCAACCCATCAGCTCATAATCAGGTGGGTTAATGAGCTAATGGGTTGAATCGGGTGTGTTTGATTAGGGAGACAAAGAAAACACGCAGTGTTGGTGTGCCGCGAGGAACAGGGTTGGGAAACACTGCTCTAGAGTGCACCATGCAGCACAATGCAGGTCTGCGATTCACAAAATGTTCAGTTTCATGATGCCATGGAGCACTATACACCTGATGCGACAGCAGTGTGGCCTTAACCGTCACAATACTGTCCCGTCAGGATGCCAGTTAGCCTGAAGCGTCTGACCCGTGAGTGAATTAGTGCATACGGTCTGTGTTCAGAGCTCTTCCCCAGTGTGCCGGATGCATGAGCTGTGTCGAGTCTGCCCGCTTTCTCATTCTCTCCGTAGAGCCAAAGCAATCAGAATGGTGCATCGATCTCCCTTGTTCAAGTTTGCTTGAGGGATTTTACAGAATCTACACTCGGGTGCTTCTGTCATATATCCCTCCCTGGATATCAGCGGGAGGAAGGAATGATTCACACGCCAGCGCTGCCCATATCAAGCGCTCACTGTTTGACCTTATTAAACTAAAGCAAATGCCAGCACAGATACCACAGGTCACTTTTTCTTGTTCTTGGTCACACTGTGTTGTCTTCGCAAATAACCATAGCCAAACCAAGAATGGCATTTGTTCAAATAGAGATCAGTGCTTCAGGATGGAGGTAAACACGCCGTGTGTCCTGGAGAGATTATCTCAGGTATCAGCATATAACGGTATCCGTGTAAAAGATGCTCACTTTGGGAAAGGAAGGGAAAAATCCAAGTCATGTTGTTCCAAATTTGCATTTTGATCTGATTTTCTTTCTTCTGTGGAACACAAAAGCTGATTATTTGAAGAAGTGTTGGTAAACAATGAATCTAAAGCTAAAACAAAGACAAAAAGAACCATAAAAGTACGTTTTCAGAAACTTTAAACCTTTTGGTGCTACGTTTTTAAGAAGACTGGCAGTACATGTGTATTATTTTATATATATTTAAATCCTGCGCTTTACACTTCCATTCAGACGTTTGGGGTCAGTATTTATTTCTTATATTACAGTATGTATTGAATGAAAGGACGTAATAATTTTATTCAGCGACAAAAATTCCCATTTTTCGCCTCACATTTTCCCACAAAATATTAAGCACAACTGTTTTCAACATTGATAAATGATAAATGATCATGATGTAGAAAATCCAGCTTTGATCAAATGACATTTTACAATATATTCACATAAAACATTTTTTTAATAATATTTTTTTCACAATATTACTGTTTATTTTTGATCACCAATATATATAAACGTATACATACACACAAAATATCTTACAACACAAGGCCGAGTAAGTGAATTTTAAATTATGGCCAAACTTTTCTTTTGAAGGATCTCGTGGTGTGTGTGTGTGTGTGTTGAGGGGTTCATCTCTGTGCAGAGGTTAAGATGAAGAAGTAGTGGAGCATGTCTTCTGTTCTGAGCTTCATATATTCAGCTGTGAAACACTGATGTTTTTTACATGAGGAGAGTTTTAACAGGTCGTGGAGGTAGACAGCGAAGACCAGCGGCCTCACATGCTATAGAGAGAGAGAGAGAGAGAGAGAGAGAGAGAGAGAGGGATGGGTTGCAAGAAGGAAAGCTGCAAAAGATAGAAGTGGGATATCTCGTTTGGGAGGACAGAACAGGCTCAACAATAAAGCGGTGGAGGAAAAAAGAAGCCAAGAGTCCATAAAAACAAAGCGGAGGGAAATCTGAGCGTTTTCATAGTAATAGAGCTTCATCACAATGATCTGAATCGGCTTGTAAAAAGGCCGGCTGGTCTCCGGTGGGAGTTTGAAGCTGAATGAGATGCGAGCCTGAAGATGTGGAGCATATGTGCTTCAGGATCGTGACCTCCGAGTCCAGCCGTGTTTGGCCCTTAGGGATGCAATGTCACATCCATCTCGAAGGCTCCTCTTGGAAAAACACCACATGGAAGTGTCAGGACAATCAGCGTATCTTGCCACGAAATGTTGTTATCACACAACTTACCAATCTGCTGAATACGTTTTCTGTATGCATGCCTAGTTGACCTAGTTTTTTATTTTTAAATGCACTTTGCATTTAATATTATAAGCTTGACATTTCCAGGCGAGCGATTGTCAACTGTGATTTTGCTTCCAAACCTTCATTAGTTAATTAGACCGCCCAAATTGACCCATTTGTAATTTTTGTCAAAACATAATAACTTGCTCCACCTCTGAAAGGACTCACCCTTTTTTATTAAAGTCATTAAGCTATACCGGCGATTGGATGATTTCACCAAAACCCTAGTAGCTATTTAACTCTTTCCCTGCTAGCATCTTTTTCCCATCAAATAATAACAAAATATCATGCTATGTTATACTTTCAATCAATGCATTTCATCTGTGCTTACATTCCCTGAGAATTTAAGCCTTGACCATGCTACGGGCACATACACTGTAAAAAATAACCGTGATTTTAACGGTAAAATACTGTAAAAATGCTACAGTGCAAAACTGTTAATTGGAGTTTCCGTACTATACACGGTAAATAACTGTGATATAATTTTACAGTAAAATACCGTTAAATTTACAGTTTTTGAAAGTGAAAAAGAACAAATCATTGTATAATTTACAGTGAAAAACCGTAAATTGATATTCCCACAATTCCCTGTGTGACGCTTCACATTTTATGTATTTTTGTTGAAATAAATATGGTTCCTCATAGTTTTATTGTTTGTTTTTTTCTAATCAGTTATGCACATTAGGGTGATATGTTACATTTAATGTTGTTAAATTAATGTTTATTGCATTTTTTCTATTTCATGTGTGTTACCATGAAGGTGCTTAATGTTTGTGTGAATGACATTGTGCAGCTTCTTTAATTAAGTATTGCTTTATACAAGTATTCACTTGTGATAAGCTGTGATTGCTCATGTAACTCTCATCACTGCTGTGATGATTGTTGGTTGTCAGTGTATTACAATGGTCTAAAACAGATATCAATATATCAATAAGTTGGTAAGTCCACATTTTATCAGAAAATAAATTACGGTTTATTACTGTAAATTTTAAGTTAAGTCTGTAAAACCATTAACGTTCCTAACGTATTTTTAACGGTAAAGTTTTGGCAACCACAGCTGCCGTTTTTTTACCGTAAAATTTACGGTTTATTTTTTACAGTGTATATTTAGCGTTATTTTTTTAAATAGTAGAAGGCTAGTGTTTGTATTCTGAAAGCTTCTGTGTTATAGTTTATGACGGCTCTATTATGTCTCTGCTTCTGTCCTTTCAACGATCAAACCGTAATGATCTCTAGTGTTTCAGTCTCTTCAGATGTGACGTTCTTTATACTCGATACGGTCCACATTCGTAAGATCCCTCAGAGTAATTGGGCTACGAATCTAAAGACGAATAAGGGCCGTCTAGAGTGCGTCTCTCTGTTTTTATGTCATAGCAGACTCTCAAAATCTCAGTAATATGAAGACCCGAAGCTTTACACACAGGCCCTGCTGTGATATTCTTGCTTGTGTGGTCCGTCCCCCTTTTGTTGAATATCCATGAAAATGCACAATCCGAACTTAAATGGGTTTAATTGAAGAATGCTTTGGAATATAGACGTAAGATTGGTCTCGTTTTAAAGAAGACATTTGGCATATTTTTGTAGAAGTGAAATAAATTAAGAAAATGAAACAGAAGAAAAGTTATATAAGTTTGAGTTATTGAAAATGTAAAATGTAAAAAAAATAAAAATAACATTGTATATAAAATATATATATATATATTACATTCAACAAAATCAAAGGTAAAAATCTGAATAACTTGTGTTTCAAATTTTATGTTGATATCTCAAAAAAAAAAAAAAGAGCTTTCAGCAATATTTAGTTTGGGCGCAGTACCGAACGCTTCCACTAGGACACAACCATACTCCATTACTGTCCATATAATTCATATACTCATATAACTATTTGATCACTGATGAAGCACTTGAATGATTTGTGTTTTTGGACATATCATGAGGACACAAAAATATTTTTTATTCAGAATGAATTGATGTTTTAGCACTATAGTGTTTTTGTTAAGGTTGAATGTTTCATAGGCCTCTATTCTGTAATGTTTTAATGAGTGCATACTTGTTTAGGTGTTTATAAAATGGCTTTTTTTGATAAACAAGCTAAAACACAAGTTAGACAAGTTAGTGCATTAATATTAATGTTAATGCTCGGCTCACAACTCGGACCCACAAGAAAAAAACACGTTATTGAGTTTGAAGAACTTATTATATTGTGTTTGCTGAAAGCACAGACCAACTTTAGTTGTTAAGCTGATACAACCATTTTATATCATTTAAATGACGAATTAATTTGATATAATTAAGGTCAACATCAGCTTTTTTTATAGTGCGCTTACTTAGCTTGTTAAACATGGCTAGTTACAAAGTGATTCATTCTGTTGAGTCACTTATTTATTGAGTGCCCTTTAAAAATGTGGAAAATGTGTTTGTTTTTTTCATGCATCCTTTAAAAAATGTCCTGTAGCAAAAAAAAAAAAACTCCTATTGTTAAAAAGCTTTTGTCAAGCATTGTGCATCCTAGTTAAACATATTTGGAGATGTGGCATTATTACCCAGCGCAGTGCTAATGATGAATCACGACCCATCGCTCTGCAGTTTTGTGCATTATAAGTCACTTTGCAGATGCATCTGCTAAATGATATGTAACATAATTTCCCTCTTTCCTATTCTCTTCATTAATCAGTCTAATAAGAGCTCATATGGGAATATTGCGTGCATTTAAAAATGTCAATATTTGAATTGCATAGTGAGACTAACAGAGCAGCAAAATCTACACCCCAAAAATCATCAGGCGGCGTGACGGAGGAGAACGTCAAGAGACTTCATTTCAATACTAATCGAAAGACAGATTCTTTTCTTTCTGCCACATTCACAACCACTGCACTCTTATTATATGCACTGAAAAGGAAATATTCTCAGTCTATATTCATTTATACTCAGTTGTGGAGCAGCAGGGGTTATGTCTGTCATAATGGAGATGCATTTTTCATGTCTTCTATGAGAAAGTCATGACGTTCCAGTGAAATAAGTGTGCTTTTGTTGCATGTTGTCTGGTCTTTAGATTCGATTGCAGTTTATGATTCATATCCATAATTTTCAGCTGGACTGGAATCGCAGTGAACGTTTTAAATGGGTTAATTCTTATAGTAACTCTTTAGTTTTGATTTTTCATGTGCTTGAGAGAATAGGTCACTTGAAGGTTCTTCACTTTGTCATTCAAAAGGCTTTGATTCAAAGACTCATTCAAGTCAAAGACAAAGATTCATTCAAAAAACTTTGGTCGTCGTCTTTCTAAGCGATTGCAGTTAATATGCACTTCAAAAAGGAAACATAAACGCACAATTAAAAACGCACTGAATTAAACTAAATTAACACACACACACTTTCTCTCCAGTGAGCCGTTCATTGAGTTTTGAACCTGATCAGTTCGATTCATAATAATATTGTTTTGTGAACTGAATCAAATGCTGGTTTAAAGGAATGATTCAATTACGAATCAGGCATCTCTACTACTTTTAAAGAGTCAAAGTCACGACTGTTCATCTATCGTATGGTTGACTCGTTTGAGACACTGTAATGGTTCTTTAAAAATGAAGCTTTTAAAAATGCATTTGCATGGGGAAAAAAATGACCAAAACTGAACTTTTTGGGGGCCTATCCCTTTAAATAAAATAATTTATACTGAAAAATATTGATTATTTGTGTGTTGCACATTTAAAACTAGTGACTCATTAGCTTGCATATTATTAGGATATTGACTTATTTATTAGTACTTAAAAAGCACATGATTATGTTCTGAATGATCATATTAATACCTAAACTTAACAATTACCTTACTAAATATTAATAAGCAGTACTTAGGAGGTTAATAGGACAACATTCGTAGTTAATAATTAGTCAATAGTGAGCACTCGACCCTAATCTAAAGTAGGGCTGTCAAACGATTAATCGTGATTAATCGCATTCAAAATAAAAGTTTGTGTTTGCATAATATATGTTTGTGTATAATTATTTTATATATAAATACACACACATGCTTGTATGTATTTAAGAAATATTTTCATGTATATAGATTTATATATAATTTGTATTCTATATAAATGTAAATATTTTATATATAAATAATACTTTTTTCTTAAATATATACAAGCATGTGTGTGTATTTATATATATAAAATAATTATACACACTACACACACACACATATATTATGCAAACACAAACTTTTATTTTGGATGCGATTAATCGCGATTAATCGTTTGACAGCCCTATTAAATATACTGTACTTAGGTAAGTAGATGTTAGTTAATTCTATATGTGAAGTATACAATATTTACTTAATTACTGCAATTCAATGTTAAGTGTCAAATGAATGCAGTGTTGCCAGATTTACGATAATTATCATATTTGTACGATGCACAATCAATAATAAAAAAAAATCAACCGTTTGGCTCGTGTACGATAACTTTCTTCCAAATACGATGATTTTGAGCTTCAACTTGGATATTCCCAATCTGGCAACACAATTGAACTTAATAATTGTTAAGTTCAATAGTAAGTAGGTAGGTTGTGCAGAGCAGTAGCTCTAAAATTGACTTAAAATGTGTTGCAAATTGCTCCGAGTATTTTATCAAGTAAATACGTTATTTTCTTCAGTGCTGGCGGCGGTATGAGTTGCCGGACCAGTGAGCATTACCTCAATGGTTTCCCCTTCCAAACAAGACCAAGTATCACTGTTCTTTCGAGTCTGTCCTAATTCGCCCAAATCCTGTCCTCAGAATCCAATTGGTCGTGGTTCTCCAAGCACGAGTGAATGTGTCCTCCTCTGTTGTCTAAGGCTCGTTTCTACCAGACGCCCCACTTCAAAGTGTTTCAGCAGCATTTCCAATGTGCCTCTGGGCTGCAAAACACAAACTTGTCTTTTTGTTACAGCCGTGATGGAGTGTCGAAGGAAGCACTAACAGGTTTTTTAGGACTAAGGGAATGGCAGTCTAAACTCATGCTGATGCAAAGACTTACGGCGCTTTCTCAGCTGTTTGATGCCAAAGTTTGCCACATTTTGTTGGTTTACAAGCTATTTTTCCATATATGGCATTGCGCAATAGCAAATATCAAATTATTTATCGCATAATTCTGACATTATTGTTCATAATTGACTTTGTCTTATAATTCCAAATATGTTTTTCAAAATGACTTTCCATTATGGCTTTTATATCTACTAATTCCAACATATTTCATAATTATGCCTTTATATCTCATAATTCAGACAGTTTTTCATAAGTGACTTTTTATCTCATAATCATAAATATGTTTCATAATGAGTTTCCATTATGACTTTTTGTGATAATTATGACTTTCCTTTTTATAATTGACCCTGTCTTATAATTTTAACATTATTTCCATAATTCTGACTTTATATCTCGTAATTCCACCTTTATTTCTTATAATTATGCCTTTATATCTCATAAGTTTATCATAAGTGATTTTTGTATCATTCAAAATATAGTTTTCATAATGACTTTCCATTATGGCTTTATATCTACTAATTCCAACATACTTCATAATTATGCCTTTATATCTCATAATTCAGACAGTTTTTCATAAGTGACTTTTTATCTCATAATTATAAATATGTTTCATATTGAGTTTCCATTATGACTTTATGTATCATAATTATGTCTTCCTTTTTCATATTTGACCGTATCTCATAATTTTAACATTGTTTCTCATAATTTTGCCTCTATATCTCATAATTCAGAGAGTTGATCATAAATGATTTTTGTCTCATGATTCCAAATATATATTTTCATAATGACTTTCCATTATGGCTTAATATATACTAATTCCAACATATTTAATAATTATGCCTTTATATCTCATAATTCAGACAGTTTTTCATAAGTGACATTTTTATCTCATAATTATAAATATGTTTCATAATGTGTTCCCATTATGTATCATAATTACGACTTACTTTATTCATAATTGACCCTGTCTTACAATTTTTTAATTATTTCCATAATTCTGACTTTATATCTCATAATTCCACCTTTATATCTCATAATTCCACCTTTATATCTCATAAATATGCCTTTATATCTTATAAGTTTATCATAAGTTATTTTTGTATCATTATTCAAAATATAGTTTTCATAATGACTTTCTATTATGGCTTTATATCTACTAATTCCAACATACTTCATAATTATGCCTTTATATCTCATAATTCAGACAGTTTTTCATAAGTGACATTTATATCTCATAATTATAAATATGTTTCATAATGTGTTCCCATTATGACTTTATGTATCATAATTATGACTTCCTTTATTCGTAATTGACCCTGTCTCACAATTTTAAAATTATGACTTTACATCTCATGAGTCCACCTTTATTTCTCATAATTATGCCTTTATATCTCATAAGTTTATCATAAGTGATTTTTGTATCATCATTCATAATGATGACTTTATATCTCTTAATTCCAACTGAATTTGTCTTATAGTTTCAACTGTATTTTCCATAAATAAGACTGTATATCTCATAATTCATAATGATGTTCCCTAATGACCTAAAGATCTCAAAATCTTGACCTTTTTTCTTCATATTTTTCACATTACTCACAACTTATCATTATAAATTATCTCACAATTCCTACTTTTTAAAAATAATGATGGATCTCAAGATGTGAATTTTATTTCTGTGACTTTCTTTATAATCTCTTAATTATCTGTTTCATGTTCTACGGTCTCCAGACTCTCTCTGGTTCATTCCCAGCACTCGAGGTCCTCCCTCAATCCCTTTAGTCCTGCTTTAGCGCACAGAAAAGCTCTGCATCAAAATGACTGTCGTGTTTTCCACATTGGTGTGGACCGGCAGCGTATGGCAGTGAGTGTGTGGTGTGAAACGCATGGCGGCAGGCACGCGTGTGTGTGGGTGGTTGCGGGTTGTATTCCAACACCTTTGTGAAGCGCGTGTGGGTGGAGATGTTGAATAAACACATTCCCGAAGCTTCTGTGCTGCTTTCATGAGCGAGAGACGCTCCCACATTTGATGTTTGGAGGAACTGACGACCGAATCACCTCTTGCAGAGAGCGGAGGAGGTCAGCGCCATGGGGAAACAATAATACACATGAGATATTAGGCATTAAATATGGATAACACAGCCGTTCTGATACTTTGCCTGATATCTGCTCCTCCAGGAAGACTAGTGCTTCTTAATTTCAGAGAGTGTTACATTTCTCAAGTACGGCACAGTTTTGTTGCTTAATGGATGGTGTAATAAGCCACTATAATAGGGATTGTGCTTCTGAGTCCTGTGCCATTACCGTCCTGAAACATGCTTTGTCACACAGCCACTAATGTGGAATCAATCAAATATCCATTAAGTCTCATGACTCGAGCCCGAACGAATGTTTATGAATTTCATGTTTGCATTTAGCTTTAAAGGCTCAACACGCTACAAATCCACTTCATTGACACTCTCAGCGTCTCTTCTCTTCCTTGGGCTGTTTTATAGGAGTTGTGTCGTTTTGTCTGGGTATTTAATTCACTGTATTATCCAAATAAACATGCATTATCTTATTGTGATTTAATATGCGAAACAGTTTTGGGGTTGAAAATCTGGCAGAAATTGATGACTGATGGCAACAAATCCATTTCATTTGCACTTGTAATGTCTCTTGGAACATGTTATACTATTAAAGTATTTTACTTTTTTATTCAATACATTATCCACAAAAAAGTATGCATAACCTCATGATTTAATATACACACTCTTAGAAGAAAAGGTTCTATATAGAACCTTAAAAGGTTCTATCAGCGCTATGTATTTGGAAACCCTAAAAGGTTCTATACACTCTTAAAAATGGTTCCTCTGGGTTCTATATAGAACCCTGGGGTTCCATACTTGGCCAATAGAACCTTTAACCAAAAAAAAAATGGTTCTATATAGAACCCTGGCGTTCTATACTTGGCCAATAGAACATTTTGCCAAAAAAAAAAAAAAAATGGTTCTATATAGAACCATTTTGGAGTTCCATATATGAAGTGGGGGATGGAACCATTTCTGGTTCTAAATAAAACCATTTCTTCTAAGAGTGCAGGTGAAACTCGAAAAATTAGAGTATCGTGCAAAGATTCATTTACTTTTATATTTAAATATATATTTATATTTCATTTATTTCAGTAATTCCACTTAAAAGGTGGAACTAATATATTATATAGACTCCTTACATGCAAAGCCTTACATTATGGCTTATAGCTTATAAAAACCCCAAATTCAAAATTAGAATATTGTGAAAAGGTTTTCATATCTGTAATCCATAATCAGCACAATTATAAAGTCTTGAAATATCTCACTTTGCATGTAATGAGTCTATATAATATGTTAGTTTCACCTTAACTTTTGCGTGATATTCACATTTTTTGGAGTTTTACCTGTTATAGTACATTTTTGGGGGTTAAAATTTGGCATTAATCCGGATTTCTTATAAAAAAGTATATAAAAACAAAATTCAGTGTAACTTTTAGTGTCTCATCTTTGGTCCATTTTATACTATTAGTGCCAAGGTTTTGGATATGTGTTTAATTCAATGTATTATCTCAAAAATAGACAAAACTGGCAAAAATGCTATTGCAAAAGATGGCCATTTTTGGCAGAATGAAAGTGTTACGGACGGTGTATAGTCAGCAAATCATAACCTCAGGTCAGTCACAAAACCGAATGGTCCTCAAACAGGAAAGTTAATTATCCAAAGCGATTTACTTTAGGGAAACGTTGAGTCCCCCCCACTGGAGATGAATTACAGCATTATCCAGCCCGTGTGTGTGTGTGTGTTTGAGCGGCGACACGCGAGGTTGGATACAATTAGATAATTCATGATTCATAAAGCAGTGAAAATCCAATCATTAAAGATTAGCAGAGACGCTGGAGCTCGTCGTGTCCCTGATTTAAGACGGATCATTTTATTATCATACAGCATCAGACGAGCTGCTTAAATGACTTCTCACTCCTGCTTGAAACAATTAGAGACGTCGCTGTACACTTCCAGTGGTTTCGAGTGCACAGTTATTCCTCGCAACTAAAAATAAGCCAGCCTTATTTGAATGCAATCGTTCATGCATATTAATTGTGAAGTGACTAATTTGGGTTTGACGTGTGTGAGCTGGAGCTCCTTATCTCAGTGTTCATGTCAAACCCCAAATCTTCCCTGCAACACACTGCAATACTGATGCAATCAATCCAAAATGAGCTTTAGTTTCTCTTCCTCGCCGTTTAGCTGAGTGTTTGTGTCCCCGCGCAACACAAAGACTGCTGTATCTGCCATTGAACGCACAATAAATGGAGAGGCACAAGGAATTTGGTGTATTGAAAAGCCACCACGAATGCTAATTCATCAGCCTTTTGATGTGTTTTCCCATTTATGGCACATAAAAGCCTCATTGGGGAAGAGATTTGGAGAGACATCAGTGAGTCGCTCTGTGGCCCGAGTTGGTTCGGTAGCGTGACAGTAGCTTAGCTGTTTTCAGAACAGTGTAGTGTGTGACGAGACGGTGTGTTGCTGTTTTTGTCATGTTGCAGTGAGCTAACCGAGGTAGGCTATATAGGTTTCATGTTGGGGTTCGTTAAGATTTATTTTTTTGCTGGATTTATTTCAATGTAATTTATTCCTGTATTTTCAGCATCATTATTCCAGTCTTCGGTGTCACATGATCCTTCAGAAATCACTCTAATATGATGATTTGCTGCTCAGGAAACGTTCATGATTTATTTATTTATTTATTTATTTATTTTATTTATTTATTTGACAGGGACAGTGTACATTAATTAGCATTACTGCAAATGTACTAGAATTAGCCAAAAGGCTATTTTTCATCCATTGTCCCTGGACAGATGTTAATATTGTCTACCTTAAAAAGAAAAAGCAGTAAAAACTTTACAAGAAAAATACAAAATATAGAAACAATATAAATCGCTAAATCAGGTACAGTGTACAAATTCATTATATTATCAACATTTTGGCAAAATATAAATGTTGAAAACAGTTACTCAACAAGGACACAGATTATTATCAATTTTGGAAACACTGCTTCATATTTTTGTGGAAACATTTTCTTCAGGACTCTTTGATGAATAGAAAGGTCAGAAACACTTTAGTTTAGGGTCCAATTCTCACTATTTAGTTTCTTAAAAGCATGCATATCACTAGAATATTGACTGTTTATTAGTGCTTCTAAAGCACAGATTAATACATTAATTATGCATGACCATTAACCTAACAACTACCTTACTAACTATAATAAGCAGTAATTATTGAGATGATTGAATTATTAGTTAATAGACCATCATCTAAAGTGACCAAACGTTCAAAAGAACAACATCGTTTGTAAGATTATACGTTTTTACTGTCAATTTTGATCGATTTAATGCATCATTTCTGAATAAATGTTTCTGACCCAAAGCTTCAAAATAGTTATTTTTGTTAGTAACATATTATGTAGCTAACCCCATTTTCAAAAAGGTAACATTAGAAGGCTAAAAAACATCATCAGGCTTTAATGTGGCATAAATATAACAAAAACACAGAATAAATCGGTTTAGAAATGGCATCCAATGGGCTAAATGACTGTTTCCGCAGTATACAAGCATAAACTCGCCGTCATCACGGATCAGAGGAGGGCATGAACGCAACAGATTGGTGATTACCATTGTGAGAGGCATTAATTAAAGCTAATTAGCATTTGTCATTGTGACAGAACGTGTAAGGAGCCGCATTGGTTTAGCGGGAAATGCCAGCGCTCATTAAATGGACTGTAACAGGAGGAGATTACATCCAGGAGGAAGTCCATCATTCACCCCCGTGTGGGACGTTAATGCTATAATCGAGTGCTCAAAGGGTTGGCTGCTTAACTTACATTAAATATGAAATATGATTCTGTCCACCTCAATATGGACCTGTCAAGACCTAATTTTTGTAAGTCTGTCGTGTTAAGTTTGAGTAAATGATGTCAAGCACCTGGAGACGCCATTTGAATGATGGAAATGACTTCTTTTATGTCCACATCAGTTAAAGTTTGAGTCGTTTTATACTAGAGACAGATTGCTTGGTGTATTTTTTCTTAATTTGACCACATGAAATTGTAATTTATTCCTGTGATCAAAGCTGAATTTCCAGCATCATTACTCCAGTCTTCAGTGTCACACGATTCTTCAGAAATCACTCTAATATGCAAGAAACATTTCCGACTATTATCAATGTTGAAAACAGCTTCATTTTTATTTATTTTTTGGAAACTATGAACTTTTTTTCAGGATTCTTTGATGAATAGAAAGTTCAAAAGAACAGCATTTGTTTGAAATATAAATCGTTTGTAACATTATAAATGTGTTTACTGTCACTTTTGGTCAATTTAATGCATCCTTGCTGAATAAAACTAGTCTAAAAAATAGAATAATCTTGCTTTTTAACTGTGGTGTACATCCTTAAAATATGAATCATTATGTTTAAAACTATAGGATTATCTATAAGCATTAAACATTTCAGTGTTGTTGTTTTGTTTTTATTTGGTTTTGATCAGATTTTGTGTGCAGAATGAACAAAGCCTAATTCACTCTCTGTGTGTGTGTGTGTCTAGGTGGTGTGTGTATCGCTCAGTCTCTGAAGATCCCTCGGGAACCCAGACCTGGGGAATTCGACAAGATAATCCGCCGGCTCCTGGAGACCCCCAACGCTCGGGCCGTCATCATGTTCGCAAACGAGGACGATATCAGGTGTCTCCTTTTTGTTCTTAAAAGACTTTCCCGGGCTAACCATTCCCTTAAAGATCTCCAGCTGAGAGAAACCCATCGTCACTGCCTTGAGGAAGAAATGAAAGAGGAAGCAAAAAGGATATACATGTATGTGTGTATATATATATATATACATTATATATACATATATATACATAGATGTTAGAATTTTATAGATGTCAAACCATATCCCAAGAATAGACTATTCATCTAGAACATTAGCATGACAAAGAAATGAAACCAGACAATCACAGTTTACTGGAATTTCAAACACCTTGCAAGTTATTTTGGCAGGTAACCAAATTCAAGGTTATCCTGGCTGGAAGTGTGTTACCAGCCGGACTATATCGGGTCTATAGTTAACAGACACGGTGAAATGACGGCTATTGCTTGCTGAGGATGGACATCAGCAACAATACACACTGTGACTATTAGAGGTTCAATTGGTGCTAAGCGGCTCAAAGTGTGCCGAGATAATATCCTGCACTCCATTACTCCAGCATCTGCCTGATCACTGGCGCAAAGGCTCTTTTGTGTTGTTTACAGCCAATACTGACCCTTGCAGCAGAAATCAAGACTCATCGTTTTTGTGTCGAGTCTGTGTGAATTGCAGCTTCAGTTCCTTATCTGTTCTGCTGCTGTATCTCTGCTTGTTTGAGTTACTGTAACCTTTCTATCAGATGAACCAGTCATTCAACCATGCAGCCATCAGCCGTTCTCCTCTGGCATCAACGAGGCATTTCCACCCACTGCTCACTGGATATTTCCTCATTTTCAGACCCTAGAGATGATTGTGTGTGAAAATCCCTGTAGATCAGCAGTTTCTGAAATACTCAGACCAGCCCGTCAATCACCAACAACCAAGACAAAGTCACTCTTTTCTTCCCTGTTCTGATGCTCAGTTAAACTCCAGCACATTGTCTTCAACATTTCTACATGCTTAAATGTATTGGGTTTCTGCCATGTGATTGGCTGATTAGCTTTTTGTGTTTAGCAATTGAACAGGTGTGCCTAATAATGTAGATGGCAAGTGTAGTGATGTAGTACTTGAGTCTGGTCTTGGTCTCGAGAACGATTTCTGCTTTCTCGGTCTCGACTCGCACTCAACCCTTCAAAGACTCGGACTCAACCCTTCAAAGACTCGGACTCAACCCTTCAAAGACTCGGACTCAACCCTTCAAAGACTCAGTCTTGACTCAGACTCAGCCCTTCAAAGACTCGGTCTTGACTCGGACTCAACCCTTCAAAGACTCGGACTCAACCCTTCAAAGACTCGGACTCAACCCTTCAAAGACTCGGACTCAACCCTTCAAAGACTCGGTCTTGACTCAGACTCAGCCCTTCAAAGACTCGGCCTTGACTCGGTCTCAACCCTTCAAAGACTCAGTCTTGACTCGGACTCGACCCTTCAAAGACTCTGTCTTGACTCGGACTCAACCCTTCAAAGACTCGGTCTTGACTCGGACTCAACCCTTCAAAGACTCGGACTCAACCCTTCAAAGACTCAGTCTTGACTCGGACTCAACCCTTCAAAGACTCAGTCTTGACTCGGACTCAACCCTTCAAAAACTCGGACTCAACCCTTCAAAGACTCTGTCTTGACTCGCACTCAACCCTTCAAAGACTCGGTCTTGACTCGGACTCAACCCTTCAAAGACTCGGACTCAACCCTTCAAAGACTCAGTCTTGACTCGGACTCGACCCTTCAAAGACTCTGTCTTGACTCGCACTCAACCCTTCAAAGACTCTGTCTTGACTCGGACTCAACCCTTCAAAGACTCGGTCTTGACTCGGACTCAACCCTTCAAAGACTCGGACTCAACCCTTCAAAGACTCAGTCTTGACTCGGACTCAACCCTTCAAAGACTCGGACTCAACCCTTCAAAGACTCTGTCTTGACTCGGACTCAACCCTTCAAAGACTCTGTCTTGACTCGGACTCAACCCTTCAAAGACTCGGACTCAACCCTTCAAAGACTCGGTCTTGACTTGGACTCAACCCTTCAAAGACTCGGTCTTGACTCGGACTCAACCCTTCAAAGACTCAGTCTTGACTCGGACTCAACCCTTCAAAGACTCGGACTCAACCCTTCAAAGACTCTGTCTTGACTCGGACTCAACCCTTCAAAGACTCTGTCTTGACTCGGACTCAACCCTTCAAAGACTCGGACTCAACCCTTCAAAGACTCGGTCTTGACTTGGACTCAACCCTTCAAAGACTCGGTCTTGACTCGGACTCAACCCTTCAAAGACTCAGTCTTGACTCGGACTCAACCCTTCAAAGACTCGGACTCAACCCTTCAAAGACTCTGTCTTGACTCGGACTCAACCCTTCAAAGACTCTGTCTTGACTCGGACTCAACCCTTCAAAGACTCGGACTCAACCCTTCAAAGACTCGGTCTTGACTTGGACTCAACCCTTCAAAGACTCGGTCTTGACTCAGACTCAACCCTTCAAAGAATCGGACTCAACCCTTCAAAGACTCAGTCTTGACTCGGACTCGACCCTTCAAAGACTCTGTCTTGACTCGCACTCAACCCTTCAAAGACTCTGTCTTGAATCGGACTCAACCCTTCAAAGACTCGGTCTTGACTCGGACTCAACCCTTCAAAGACTCGGACTCAACCCTTCAAAGACTCAGTTTTGACTCGGACTCAACCCTTCAAAGACTCAGTCTTGACTCGGACTCAACCCTTCAAAGACTTGGACTCAACCCTTCAAAGACTCGGTCTTGACTCGGACTCAACCCTTCAAAGACTCGGACTCAACCCTTCAAAGACTCAGTCTTGACTCGGACTCAACCCTTCAAAGACTCGGTCTTGACTCGGACTCAACCCTTCAAAGACTCGGACTCAACCCTTCAAAGACTCTGTCTTGACTCGGACTCAACCCTTCAAAGACTCGGCCTTGACTCGGACTCAACCCTTCAAAGACTCGGACTCAACCCTTCAAAGACTCTGTCTTGACTCGGACTCAACCCTTCAAAGACTCGGTCTTGACTTGGACTCAACCCTTCAAAGACTCGGTCTTGACTCGGACTCAACCCTTCAAAGACTCGGACTCGACCCTTCAAAGACTCTGTCTTGACTCGGACTCAACCCTTCAAAGACTCGGTCTTGACTCGGACTCAACCCTTCAAAGACTCAGACTCAACCCTTCAAAGACTCAGTCTTGACTCGGACTCGACCCTTCAAAGACTCGGTCTTGACTCGGACTCAACCCTTCAAAGACTCGGACTCAACCCTTCAAAGACTCTGTCTTGACTCGGACTCAACCCTTCAACGACTCGGTCTTGACTCGAACTCAACCCTTCAAAGACTCGGACTCAACTCTTCAAAGACTCGGTCTTGACTTGGACTCAACCCTTCAAAGACTATGTCTTGACTTGGATTCAACCCTTCAAAGACTCTGTCTTGACTCGCACTCAACCCTTCAAAGACTCGGTCTTGACTCGGACTCAACCCTTCAAAGACTCAGACTCAACCCTTCAAAGACTCGGTCTTGACTCGGACTCAACCCTTCAAAGACTCGGACTCAACCCTTCAAAGACTCGGTCTTGACTCGGACTCAACCCTTCAAAGACTCGGACTCAACCCTTCAAAGACTCAGTCTTGACTCGGACTCAACCCTTCAAAGACTCGGACTCAACCCTTCAAAGACTCTGTCTTGACTCGGACTCAACCCTTCAAAGACTCTGTCTTGACTCGGACTCAACCCTTCAAAGACTCGGACTCAACCCTTCAAAGACTCGGTCTTGACTTGGACTCAACCCTTCAAAGACTCGGTCTTGACTCGGACTCAACCCTTCAAAGACTCAGTCTTGACTCGGACTCAACCCTTCAAAGACTCGGACTCAACCCTTCAAAGACTCTGTCTTGACTCGGACTCAACCCTTCAAAGACTCTGTCTTGACTCGGACTCAACCCTTCAAAGACTCGGACTCAACCCTTCAAAGACTCGGTCTTGACTTGGACTCAACCCTTCAAAGACTCGGTGTTGACTCGGACTCAACCCTTCAAAGACTCAGTCTTGACTCGGACTCAACCCTTCAAAGACTCGGACTCAACCCTTCAAAGACTCTGTCTTGACTCGGACTCAACCCTTCAAAGACTCTGTCTTGACTCGGACTCAACCCTTCAAAGACTCAGTCTTGACTTGGACTCAACCCTTCAAAGACTCGGTCTTGACTCAGACTCAACCCTTCAAAGAATCGGACTCAACCCTTCAAAGACTCAGTCTTGACTCGGACTCGACCCTTCAAAGACTCTGTCTTGACTCGCACTCAACCCTTCAAAGACTCTGTCTTGAATCGGACTCAACCCTTCAAAGACTCGGTCTTGACTCGGACTCAACCCTTCAAAGACTCGGACTCAACCCTTCAAAGACTCAGTTTTGACTCGGACTCAACCCTTCAAAGACTCAGTCTTGACTCGGACTCAACCCTTCAAAGACTTGGACTCAACCCTTCAAAGACTCGGTCTTGACTCGGACTCAACCCTTCAAAGACTCGGACTCAACCCTTCAAAGACTCAGTCTTGACTCGGACTCAACCCTTCAAAGACTCGGTCTTGACTCGGACTCAACCCTTCAAAGACTCGGACTCAACCCTTCAAAGACTCTGCCTTGACTCGGACTCAACCCTTCAAAGACTCGGCCTTGATTCGGACTCAACCCTTCAAAGACTCGGACTCAACCCTTCAAAGACTCTGTCTTGACTCGGACTCAACCCTTCAAAGACTCGGTCTTGACTTGGACTCAACCCTTCAAAGACTCGGTCTTGACTCGGACTCAACCCTTCAAAGACTCGGACTCGACCCTTCAAAGACTCTGTCTTGACTCGGACTCAACCCTTCAAAGACTCGGTCTTGACTCGGACTCAACCCTTCAAAGACTCGGACTCAACCCTTCAAAGACTCAGTCTTGACTCGGACTCGACCCTTCAAAGACTCGGTCTTGACTCGGACTCAACCCTTCAAAGACTCGGACTCAACCCTTCAAAGACTCTGTCTTGACTCGGACTCAACCCTTCAACGACTCGGTCTTGACTCGGACTCAACCCTTCAAAGACTCGGACTCAACTCTTCAAAGACTCGGTCTTGACTTGGACTCAACCCTTCAAAGACTATGTCTTGACTTGGATTCAACCCTTCAAAGACTCTGTCTTGACTCGCACTCAACCCTTCAAAGACTCGGTCTTGACTCGGACTCAACCCTTCAAAGACTCAGACTCAACCCTTCAAAGACTCGGTCTTGACTCGGACTCGACCCTTCAAAGACTCGGTCTTGACTCGGACTCGACCCTTCAAAGACTCGGTCTCGACTTGGACTCGACCCTTCAAAGACTCGGTCTCGACTCGGACTCGACCCTTCAAAGACTCGGCCTTGACTCGGACTCGACCCTTCAAAGACTCGGCCTCGACTCGAACTCAACCCTTCAAAGACTCGGTCTCGACTCGGACCTTCAAAGACTCGGTCTCGACTTGGACTCGACCCTTCAAAAACTCGGTCTCGAATCGGACTCGACCCTTCAAAGACTCGGCCTTGACTCGGACTCGACCCTTCAAAGACTCGGTCTCGACTCGGACTCAACCCTTCAAAGACTCGGTCTCGACTCGGACTCGGCCCTTCAAATACTCGGTCTCGACTTGGACTCGACCCTTCAAAGACTCGGTCTCGACTCGGACTCTACCCTTCAAAGACTTGGCCTTGACTTGGACTCGACCCTTCAAAGACTCGGCCTTGACTTGGACTCGACCCTTCAAAGACTCGGTCTCGACTCGGACTCGGCCCTTCAAAGACTCGGTCTCGACTTGGACTCGACCCTTCAAAGACTCGGTCTCGACTCTGACTCGACCCTTCAAAGACTCGGTCTCGACTCTGACTCGACCCTTCAAAGACTCGGTCTCGACTCGGACTCGGCCCTTCAAAGACTCGGTCTCAACTTGGACTCGACCCTTCAAAGACTCGGTCTTGACTCGGACTCGACCCTTCAAAGACTCGGTCTTGACTCGGACTCAACCCTTCAAAGACTCGGCCTTGACTCGGACTCGACCCTTGAAAGACTCGGTCTCGACTCGGACTCAACCCTTCAAAGACTCGGCCTTGACTCGGACTCAACCCTTCAAAGACTCAGTCATTCACAAACCCTCTCTCGTGGCCTCATGGAACAGTAAAGTGTCCATCATACACACACATCAGAATCTCACAGGAAGTACTAGGACATCCAGGTAGTTTTTGTAGTACTCTGAATTCAGACATACTTCTTTTGTCACATACTATTTCTCACCTACTATATAGTAGTGAAGTATGTGATTTGTGACGCGCAGCCAAATAGCGATTTAGAGGGGAGGAACAGCTGACACACTCATTAACACACTTCTCCTAACGCACCGTCCCTCCCAGCGGCCTTTGCTCGACTCCCTCCTTTATCTCAGTTGCCACCTGTATATTGTCTAACTTTACTGCACTAAATACAGATGGAAAGCAATTAAAAAAGCTGGAGAGGGTGTTAAGTGAGGCTGTCAGTGCCTGGAGGGAGGGATGCTCTAGTTTCCTCTGCGTCTTCAGATTGTGGAGGTCCTCTCAGCTTTCCTGCGCCGGTCCCCGAGGTGCTGCTCTGCACGCACAGATTTGGCTTCATCACACAGAGACGACTTAAAAATGTTGGCTTTCCTGCCATCTATACATATGTTTGTTGCTATAACAGCTGCTGAGGAGTGCAATATTTATCTTTATGCCTTTGAGGCAAATGCTAATCTGACTTCATACTGAAGTTACATAGACTTTTAAAGCAAGCTCAGGCAAAACAGGAGGGAAATGAATGTTAAATGTTTAAATGCTTATTAACAGATTGACCGATGGCATAACTATTTCACACTGTGAAAATATATGGAGAGACTTAGGTTTAAAATACTGAGAGTGAGATAAGTTTTAGCTTGAACTTAAATCTAACTTTTTAGTTGATAACTGATAAGCATTTACTTTGATTCTGAATCAGACCTTTTCTGTTATGAATTGGTTTTCTGAATTTCACTCTTTGGATGTCATCTTCTGCGACATATTGGAGATTCTGGATATCTACACAGTTAATCCAGATATTATTGAATAATTCTTGTGTTAATTTGTTCTTTGCAGTCACTTTTCTCTTCATCCTTCTCAGTGACAGAATGAACAAGTAGCTCAACAGAACTCCTGTCCTCTTTCCCAAATTCCCAAATCCCTCTCAATAATATATATATATATATATATATATATATATATATATTAGGGCTGGGTATTGTTAGGTATTTCACAATTCGATTCGATTTCAATTCTTGAGGCTTCGATTCGATTCGATTTCGATTCGATTCAATATTGACTTATTAGCTTCGATATCGATTCAATAATAAGTAAATACACAAGTAATTAAGTGCCTGAGTATATTTTTAAGTAATGTGCGCAGTTTTACCAATGTTAAAGAACAAATTGACCCCAGCATGTTTGTTTCCTGTCATGGTTTATTCAGCAGAATAAAAATGTACAATATTGTATGTGTTGAATTCAAACACAACTGTGACAAGCACTGTACTTTAACAACACCTCTAAAGTGCATGTAACTAAGTAGTAGAAAGTATATTTCTTTCTTCCCATACAGTCAAGTTATAAAAGAAATGTAAACAGAAGCACAAAATGTGCATACTCAAAAAAGTGCAATATTATATTCTAATTATAATTTTGTAAACAATAACACTTAATAGCTGATCACACTTAACAGCAATTGCGAGTTATCAGGCCAATTCTAAGGGGGGAAAAATACTAACCTTTTTCCCTCTCAGAAGTTTATATCTCATAGACTTTATATCATGCATTTCTGACTTTATATCACGCAATTCTGACTTTATATCATGCAGTTCTGACTTTATAACACTCAATTGCGACTTTATATCACGCAATTGTGACTTTATATCTCGCAATTCTGACTTTATATCTTGCAATTCTGAGAAATAAAGTTAGAATTGCGAGAGGTAAACTCCCAATTGTGAGAAAAAAAAGTCAGAATTGTGAGATAAAAAGTCGCAATTACCTTTTTTATTTTCCATTCTGTGGCGGAAACAAGCTTCCATAGTTCCCGGCTTACAGTGGAATCCAAAATGAGCCCAAACGTCGGCTTTTAATGTTTGGCGGTGCAGTCTTGAATCAGGCTTGAACGGAGTGCAGCTGCTGTCTGTCATCGCGCTGTTTTGCTAAGGGCTAAAGCGCGACTTGTACAATGGTGAACGCTCTCACTAGAGTGTAGCCCACAGCGCCGCCACTGGCCTGGATGGCTGAATCGATTCATAGGATTTGATGAATCGATATTGAATTGAGAAGCAAAAAATTGCAATGCATTGATGAATCGATATTTTTACCCAGCCCTAATATATATATATATATATATATATATATACATATATATATATATATATATATATATATACATATATAGACTCACCTAAAGGATTATTAGGAACACCATACTAATGCTGTGTTTGACCCCCCCTTGGTCTGCCTTAATTCTACGTGGCATTGATTTAACAAGGTGCTGAAGATGATCTGGTGACTGTGGGGGCCATTTTAGTACAGTGAACTCGAAACCAATTTGAAATGATTCGAGCTTTGCTGGAAGTAGCCATCAGAGGATGGGGACATGGTGGCCATAAAGGGATGGACATGGTCAGAAACAATGCTCAGGTAGGCCGTGGCATTTAAACAATGCCCAATTGGCACTAAGGGGCCTAAAGTGTGCCAAGAAAACATCCCCCACACCATTACACCACCACCACCAGCCTGCACAGTGGTAACAAGACATGATGATCCATGTTCTCATTCTGTTTACGCCAAATTCTGAATGTCTCAACAGAAATCGAGACTCATCAGACCAGGCGACATTTTTCCAGTCTTCAACTGTCCAATTTTGGTGAGCTCTTGCAAATTGTAGCCTCTTTTCCCTATTTGTAGTGTAGATGAGTGGTACCCGGTGGGGTCTTCTGCTGTTGTAGCCCATCCGCCTTAAGGTTGTGCTTGTTGTGGCTTCACAAATGCTTTGCTGAATACCTCGGTTGTAACGAGTGGTTATTTCAGTCAAAGTGTCTCTTCTATCAGCTTGAATCAGTCGGCCCATTCTCCTCTGACCTCTCGCATCAACAAGGCATTTTGGCCCACAGGACTGACGCATACTGGATGTTTTTCCCTTTTCACGCCATTATTTGTAAACCCTAGAAATGGTTGTGCACGAAGATTGTCTTGACCAGGACCAGGATGACCAGGATGTGATTGGTTGATTAGATAATTGCATTAATGAGAAATTAAACAGGTGTTCCTAATAATCCTTTAGGTGAGTGTACAGTATATACATGCAAATAGACAGCTGGACAGGATCTTTGGAACATTTACTAATAATTAATGAGAATCTTGATAACATTAGTTAATGCACCGTGAACTAAAATGAACAAACTGTATTTGTATTAACTAACATTAACAAAGATGAACAAATACAGTAACAAACGTATTGCTCATGGTTATTTCATGTAATACATTAACTAATGAAGCTTTTGTAAAGTGTCACAGATCTTCTTAAGGCTGACCATTGAAACCCCAGCTTTAGACTCTCCGAGTCTCTGACATGAGTGAGGAATGAGAGCTTGTCTTTATCTGAATATCAGTCAGACGCCTGCAGCTCCTGACACATTTATCTGAACTCAAGTGCTCCACTAGATGAGACATGGATGTGCTGTTTGAGGCTGATGTATCATTGTTTCTGTTTACAGACGAGTGCTGGATGCTGCCAAGAGGAGCAACCAGACGGGTCACTTTCTGTGGGTCGGGTCTGACAGCTGGGGAGCCAAGATCTCTCCGGTGATCCAGCAGGAGAAAGTGGCAGAAGGAGCCATAACTATCCTTCCCAAAAGAGCCACGGTGGACGGTGTGTACATGTGACGTGTCCTATCCATGCACTAACGCTCGAATGTTTGGGGTTTCTTTTTTATTTACTTTACAGTGAAATATTACAGTTTAAAAGAAGTTTTTATATGTTGATACTTAGTAAATATAATTTATTTATGTGATGCAATTTTCAGCATTATACTCCAGTTGTCAGTGTCACATGATCCTTCAGAAATCACTCTGATTAGTCATCAGATATAATCATCAGATTATTATCATATTTTCGTGGAAACCATGACGCATTCTATTCTTTGATGAACAGAAAGATTAAAAGAACAGCATTTATCTGAAATAGAAATCTTTTGTAACATTATTAACACTTTTTAAATGCTGTGGTGTATGTGTCAATTTACGGAGCCTGTAAAGGGAAATAATGGTGGAAAAATATGGGATGGAAGCAAAATGTATATTAAAATGCTTTTGCATTCTCTCGCAAATGTTTTGCGTTCCCAATAAATGTTATGCTTGCTTGCTAAAGCTTTGTGTTCTTTGTGAGCGAATGCAAAGTTTCTTAGGTAACGCAAAAAGTATAGACAAATATTTTTTCGCTCCCTTCTCATAATTTTTTCCTTCACTGGGTTCCTTTTGGGGCTTCATAACAATCAATTATTAATTAAACATTATTTGTTAGTAACCAGAATTAGCAAAACAATATTTAGAACTAGATAATGATTTAAATAAATATAAAAAGGAAACCATGAAAATAGCAGGGAATTAGAAATTGTGATTACCAAGCAGAAGGAAATAAAACCTTAAAAATTCAGTAGTGCATGCATTTTTTCCCCTGATTTTTATTTTTATATATATTTTTTAATCATTTTAAAAAATGATTTTTATCGAAAAATTCATGCAATATCTGTATTAGTCATGCAATATATTTATTAAAAAAAACCTTGGGTGTATATCAACTAAATTGGTCCAAAATCTTACAGTCATTTCAATAGCAAAAGGTTCTCAGTGTACATGAATTCACCCATTAGATGGCAATGCTCAGACTTAGTGGAGACATTTATTTCCGCTCTCCAATGTTGTCAGACAAGCATCGCTAACAACTAGCATCATGGTCCGACACTTAATCCCGTATCCATTCAGTGGCGAGTGCATCCGAGCCTCCTTCTGGTGGTTGTCTGCACTCAAGTAATCATAGCACTGTCCCTCAAGCAGCGGCTCTCGGCTCTCAGGCAACAGCTTGGGAATAGACCCACCAATTAGAGCACTTTTGTCAGAACACATTGTATAATTGTGTCTGTGGGGACAGGGATTAGATGCAGACAGCCAGACAGGAATACCGTCGAGGATTTACACACACTCTGCCACTTTACTGACACAGATGTGTGTCATTCCTTTAGATGCGTGTCCCCTTTCCCAGTACATAATTTTAATTTTTCAATTCTACTAATAATAATAATACATTTTAAAGGTATAGTGCATGTACTGTTTATGTTGTGTAGGGACTTTTTACTGTGCCACAAAATAGCAGTTGCTGTAAGTGGTCGACCAATCACAACAGACTTGGCCATGTGACCAATCAGAGCAGAGTCGACCAATCACAACAGACCAATCAGAGCAGAGTAGACCAATCACAACAGACTTGGCCATCTGACCAATCAGAGCAGAGTAGACCAATCACAAAAGACTGGGTCATCTGACCAATCAGAGCAGAGTCGACCAATCAGAACAGACTGGGTCATCTGACCAATCAGAGCAGAGTCGACCAATCACAACAGACTGGGTCATCTGACCAATCACAACAGACTGGGCCATCTGACCAATCAGAGCAGAGTCGACCAATCAGAACAGACTGGGTCATCTGACCAATCAGAGCAAAGTCGACCAATCACAACACAGACTGGGTCATCTGACCAATCAGATCAGACTAGACCAATCAGAACAGATTTGGCCATCTGACCAATCAGATCAGACTAGACCAATCACAACAGACTTGGCCATCTGACCAATCAGAGCAGAGTCGACCAGAACAGACTGGGTCATCTGACCAATCAGAGCAGAGTCGACCAATCACAACAGACTGGGTCATCTGACCAATCAGATCAGACTAGACCAATCAGAACAGATTTGGCCATCTGACCAATCAGAGCAGAGTCGACCAATCAGAACAGACTTGGCCATCTGACCAAACAGAGCAGAGTCGACCAATCACAACAGACTGGGTCATCTGACCAATCAGAGCAGAGTAGACCAATCACAACAGACTGGGTCATCTGACCAATCAGATCAGACTAGACCAATCACAACAGACTGGGTCATCTGACCAATCAGAGCAGCGTAGGCTGTCAGAAATGCAGGGTTTCAAGAGACCATATCCATGAGCTGATGCTGCAATGTACTGTATTTTATGGGAAAATAAAAGTGTTTTTTGAACATGGATGCATGTAAACCTGTTGTAGACCTTTAAAACAGTATAAAAGGGGCACTTTAACAATGAACAATAATACATGTTTAACTTAACATTAACCCAGATTACCAAATGCTGTAAAAAATTATTGCTAATTTTTACATGAATGTTACATAATGTATGATGCTTCGTGTTAATCAAAATCCAAAATCATTTGTACTCTATGTTTTTTACAAGAACAATGGACAAGAAAATACTATTTCAGTCTTTCTACTTCAAAACGTTCACATTTAATTCAATGTGTTATTTCCATTTCTCTGTAATTCATTCCTTCAGATGCTTATCGCTCTTTTCCTCGCCTCTCTCTCCTCAGCGTTCGATCGCTACTTCCGCAGTCGCTCGCTCTCCAACAACAGAAGGAACGTGTGGTTTGCCGAATTCTGGGAGGAGAACTTCGGATGCAAGCTCGGGATGCACGGAAAACGTCCCGGAAGCCTGAAAAAGTGCACCGGTAAGACGTGCTTATGTTGGAGACATTATTTATTCAGGTCAGCCGTTCATCTCTCAAAGAGTTTGGGGTTTTAAGAGGAAGATGCAACAGAAGGCAAATGGCTGTGAGAGGTTTCTGAAGTGAGAGCTTTCTGTGGACAGACGTCTCCTCGGGCCCGTGCTCGAGCAGTCAATGCAAACAATGTGTTTCCAGTGTCTGACTTCATCACACCTTCCTCTCCTCTCTCCTGTCCTAAAGGTCCAAGAGTGCCAGGAATGACAGTCGAACACAAGTGAACAGAAGGCACGTTTATGGGAACATTAGTTTCACTCGTTTTGCAAGTTTTGTTTCCATCCACACGTTTTTATCCGCATTGAGTGAAATTGAAGGAAAAATGCCTTATGGAAACACTTAGGAATACTTTCGGTCTCATCGGATTTTTTCTTGATTGACATATGATCAACACTGATGGACGTTATTATGGCACCTAGCAAAACTTGAATGTTGTGCAGTTCGGTGAGAAAATGAATGGAAACACCTTAACATGTCTCAAATCAATTCGATACACCAATTTGATCGCAAAACAGCACGTGACGTCATTACGCACCGGTTTTTATTCGCTTTAAAGCCGTTCACCAGCTTTATTCGCTTGAGGTTTTTTAGCGAACTTCATATAATTTGATTGACAAGTGCATGGAAACTTGGCTAATGTCGCTTGTGTTGCGACTGTAAATTTCCAGACAACATTCTGTGGGGAATTGATTGGATGGTTGTGGTTTGCTATTGGCTGATGTCATGTGAGTGACAGGTCAAGCCCCGCCCTCATCAGTGGTGGAATGTAACGAAGTACAAATACTTTGTTACTTTACTTAAGTGCATTTTTCAACTATCTTTACTTTACTTAAAGGAGAACTCCGGCGAACAATGAACCTTTGGTCTAATAAAACATCGGTACATAGTCAACCGTTCTCTGAGATTTGTTTTCATGATAATCGATTGTAAAGAGTTTTATCTCTAAAAACTGTTTAGCGTATAATGCTAGTACTGGGGGCATTGACTAAGTTAAAGAAATGGCTAGTTTATACCACTAACAAGGCTCAAAATAGCCGCACACTAACGCAGTAACGTAATGAGGCTCCATACATACAAAACGAAGCATTGAGAACTTTGTAAGTGTACAGACCGTTTAATAAGAAGATACTTTATGAAGACAGTTCACTTCGTGTATACAGACAGGAGCCATCTTAAAAAATAGTCTCGATAAGTCGATCCCCGAACGACGTGCTGAGTGATCTGAGCTGTATGACGTTCAACGAACTTCTGAACTGTATGAAACGCATTCGGGGATCGACTTATCGAGACTATTTTTTAAGATGGCTCCTGTCTGTATACACGAAGTGAACTGTCTTCATAAAGTATCTTCTTATTAAACGCTCTGTACACTTACAAAGTTCTCAATGCTTCGTTTTGCATGTGTGGACCCTCATTATGTTACTGCGTTAGTGTGCGGCTATTTTGAGCCTTGTTAGTGGTATAAACTAGCCATTTCTTTTTACTTAGTCAATGCCCCCATTACTAGCATTATACGCTAAACAGTTTTTAGAGATAAAACTCTTTACATTCGATTATCATGAAAACAAATCTCAGAGAACGGTTGACTAGGTACCGATGTTTTATTAGACCAAAGGTTCATTGTTCGCCGGAGTTCTCCTTTAAGTAGAATAAATAGAACATGCTTTTTACTTTTACTTCGTTACATTTTGCAGCAATTATTATACTTTCTACTCCACTACATTTCTACAACTTCTGTACATTTTCGTTACATTTTCTGATCAGTTTTTTTCCATCATTATTGAACATCATTATAGGAGTATTAGGTTGAATGAGTTAGAATTAAATGTTTTATTAATCATTAGAAAATAGTCATTAAGAGAATCAATTGTTATGCAAGTACTTTTACTTTTAATACTTAAAGTACATTTAAAATCAGGTGCTTTTTACTTAAGTATGGTTGTCATTGTGTTACTTCTACTTTTACTAAAGTAAATTTTTATCTGGTTATTTGTACTTTTACTTAAGTACTGAGATTCAGTACTTCCTCCACCACTGGCCCTCATTAAGAGATGATGTCACTGCAAGAGGGAGGGGAAGCTATTCTGATTCAAGATTATGATGCACATGAGTGAAAAAAATAATAATAATGATGATGATGTACACGGAAAAATCATTTATATTTAATACTGCATTATTCCATAAAAAAGAGACTTTAATATTTAACATGCGACAACTGATATGCAAATTTATTCCTTGAATGCAATGCAAGTGGCTTTGGGTAAAATTCATAAGTGTGAAATATGTCGATTTGAATTTCATGGTGACTTTAAGACAAATATAGATAACCATTATTAGTATTTAAAGAAAAGAAAAAAAGATCTGTGCAGTTACTTTGACAGTATGCCAGGGGGAATGATGTATTCTTACAACAATTGGGTTCCAATCTGCTGTCAGCCTGGAGCTGCCTGTCGACACACACACACACACACACACACACACACACACACACACACGGTCAGACGGAGAGGAAGCTCAGTGTGTGGCGTGAGTCACTGTGCTAATCTGAGGGGAACAGAGTGTGTGATCTGAGCGCGCCTGTTAATGCAGGATAGTATGAGTGTGTGTGAATTATATCAATAACAAAAAAAAAATATATTCTTACTCAGTATTTTTTTACAGTACAAATATTAAATCAAGATGCATTCACTGTATTTGAAACGCAGAATAAAGGTTTCAGCCAAAAATGAGAAATTTTCACCCACATGTGGTTCCAAACCCATTTATTTTCATATCACAAATTAAGCTATTTTTAATGAAACCTGAGATTTCAATCCCTCCATTGAAAGTCTATTCAGCCCAAACTCTAACGCTTCAAAGTGTTCAAAAACATGAATTTAGCGGTTTAATCCAAGTCTTCTGAAAAGACATGATCACTTTATATGACGAATAGGTTTAATAGAGGCTTTTATGAATATTGATCAGCGAACATACATATAGCACTCAAATATAGTTAGCTGGAGACCAACTGTGGCTTTTTCTAAGGCTTCTGTATGCAAATGCCATTTTTTGTGAAAGACTAAAGTGTCTGAATACCTCACAGGTGATGATATGTAAATGCACATTCATTAATATGTTAATGAGCTGATGTTTGTGCAGTAAAATTGCATTAGAGTTTTTATTATGCAGCACAAAAATCCACATTTTATATAGAAAACTCAGCAGAGCTGTTGAGAAATCCCCAGTAAAGAGGAGAATGAAAGCTGCAGTTGAACGTCTCTGTGAATGTTGGCTTGGAGACGTGCACAGGGGAACGAACGCAACCCTTTCACATTAGGAAACTTCCCCCGCTTCTGAGAGAATGTGCTTGACACAATGAACATAATTACACCATCACACACACCGCCAGCGCTCATATTCTGTGACGTCTCAGTCATTCGCAGTCTCACTTGTTTTGCGCACTCAAACACAACAACGGCACCATTAGAAAAGCGGAAACGCTTCATCACAAACAGCAGTTCGGGACTTAACAACTGAGTGGAAGCAGGTTCATTTTGCTATATGCAATGCTACTAAATACATGCAGCCTTGGTGAACAGAATGGACTTAATTCTTAAAAAATGTTGATTGTATATTCAGACATTAAGAATTATCGGCTATCGGCTTTCAGACATTAAGAATTTTCAGTTATCGGCTTTCAAACATTAAGAACTTTCGGTTATCGGCTTTCAAACATTAAGAATTATCGGTTATCGGCTTTCAGACATTAAGAATTATCGGTTATCGGCTTTCAAACATTAAGAATTTTCGGTTATCGGCTTTCAAACATTAAGAATTATCGGTTATCGGCTTTCAGACATTAAGAATTATCAGTTATTGGCTTTCAGACATTAAGAATTATCGGTTATTGGCTTTCAGACATTACGAATTATCGGTTATCGGCTTTCAAACATTAAGAATTATCGGTTATTGGCTTTCAGACATTAAGAATTATCGGTTATCGGCTTTCAGACAGTAAAAATTATCGGTTATCGGCTTTCAGACAGTAAAAATTATCGGTTATCAGCTTTCAGACATTAAGAATTATCGGTTATCGGCTTTCAAATATTAAGAATTATCGGTTATCGGCTTTCAAACATTAAGAATTATCGGTTATTGGCTTTCAGACATTAAGAATTATCGGTTATCGGCTTTCAAACATTAAGAATTATCGGTTATTGGCTTTCAGACATTAAGAATTATCGGTTATCGGCTTTCAAACATTAAGAATTATCGGTTATTGGCTTTCAGACATTAAGAATTATCGGTTATCGGCTTTCAGACAGTAAGAATTATCGGTTATTGGCTTTCAGACATTAAGAATTATCGGTTATCGGCTTTCAAACATTAAGAATTATCGGTTATTGGCTTTCAGACATTAAGAATTATCGGTTATCGGCTTTCAAACATTAAGAATTATCGGTTATTGGCTTTCAGACATTAAGAATTATCGGTTATCGGCTTTCAGACAGTAAGAATTATCGGTTATCGGCTTTCAGACATTAAGAATTTTTGGTTATCGGCTTTCAAACATTAAGAATTTTCGGTTATCGGCTTTCAAACATTACGAATTATCGGTTATCGGCTTTCAGACATTAAGAATTTTCAGTTATCGGCTTTCAAACATTAAGAACTTTCGGTTATCGGCTTTCAAACATTAAGAATTATCGGTTATCGGCTTTCAGACATTAAGAATTTTTGGTTATCGGCTTTCAAACATTAAGAATTTTCGGTTATCGGCTTTCAAACATTACGAATTATCGGTTATCGGCTTTCAGACATTAAGAATTTTCGGTTATCGTCTTTCAAACATTAAGAATTTTCAGTTATCGGCTTTCAAGCATTAAGAATTATCGGTTATCGGCTTTCAAACATTAAGAATTATCGGTTATCGGCTTTCAAACATTAAGAATTTTCGGTTATCGGCTTTCAAACATTAAGAATTATCGGTTATCGTCTTTCAGACATTAAGAATTTTCGGTTATAGGCTTTCAAACATTAAGAATTATCGGTTATCGGCTTTCAAACATTAAGAATTATCGGTTATTGATTGACACGCCCAGTGATTGGTGATTTTCTAGTGCGCAACTGCGCATGACAAATTGTAATAAAATTACTTTTAACACCACCTACTATGTGGCCTTTTTACTCTAAACTGATCATATTTGTAAAACTCTAAGTAAATTCAGTAAAAAAAAAAAAAAGGATTTCTCTAAGTAAATAAAAGTAAATTAGGTAATCAACCCTCACTGGTCTCGGTCTCGACTCGGACTCGACCGTCTCTGGTCTCGGACTCGACTCGGACTCGACTCTCTATGGACTCGGTCTTGACTCGGACTCGACTCTCTCTGGTCTCGGTGTCGACTCGGACTCGAGTGAGGTGGTCTCGACTACAACACTGTTGTATAGTATAAACTGTGTTTTAACAGGCTATAGTGCTAAAAATAATGTTTGCACAATGAATGACAGGTTTAACTGTGAAATTGATGCTGTTTTGCTCTGTGATTATGAAGCCCTTGTCTGCTTCTCATTGCGTGTGTGAATGTTATCGACAGACTGCCAGAGCTGATGCAAACCTCTCTGCGTTCGCTGCTCCCCATGTTAATGCGTACAGTAACTCAAGCCACAAGGCCCCGCACACACACTAACACTGCAGAATTACAGAATTACAGAAAACTGACCGAAACAGAGCGCTTTTAGGCCTTGCAAAGGTAACCATCACTGCTTTTGCTCAGAATTAGGCGTATGGATTTGACAAACCCTCTAACCTGAAGTATTAAACGGTGTTGCAGTGTGTGTGTGTGTGTGCTCCAGACATGCATAATTCCTCAATTCATCCTCTATGGGAGAGGTGTGCTATTACCTTTCTAATTGGTCATATTTGTTATAAATCATGCTTTTGACTAAGTACATTGTAACCATACGTGGGAAAGCCTTGGATTGTGCTCAGAAGAATTGCATTTCAGAATTTTCAGCAAAATTATTTATTATTTAAATGTTATGATTATTGAAAAATGCAACTGAATTGAAAAAAAGTTTTCACTATTAGTCAAAAGAAGAAAAAAAAAACTATTAGTTAGTTAGTTAGTTATTACACAATTATATATATATTTGTTGGCCAAAATATGCAGTTTAGAAGTTTGGGGTTAGTACTTAAAAGAAAGTGTCAAATTTTTTTAATTCTATTTTTAAAATATATTTAATTTTAATTCTATTTTAAAAAGATTTTTTTTAATTCTATTTAAAAAGATAATGTATCTTCAGTTTTTTTTTGTTTTTGTTTTTTGGGTGGGGGGGGGGTAAATTAACATTTTTATTCAGCAAGGATGCATTCAATTGATCAAAACAGTCATTTATAATGTTAAAAAGTGTAATAAATTTAACTGTTTTCAACATTGATAATAATCCTAAATGTTTCTTGAGCAGCCAATCATCATATTAGAGTGATTTCTGAAGGATCATGGGACACTGTAGCCAGTCATGATGCTGAAAATACAACTTTGATCACAGGAATAAATTACACTTTACAATATATTGCAATAAAAAACTGTTATTTTAATTTGTAAAACACATTTCACAATTTTACTGTGTTTGTGATCAAATAAATGCAGCCTCGGTGAGCAGAAGAGTCTTCTTTGGACAAAAAAAGAAGTAGTCGCCTATAACTCACAATTCACCAATCATACAGAATCTAAATTGATAAATCATATGCAGATTGTGTTTGCATATGCCATTCAAATCAGTGATACGCAGGGAAGAGACACAAACAAAAACATGATGCACAAACTCCAATCTCACCTGTGTGTGTCACCGTGATCTTGTTAAATCCCTCAGTGTGTGTGTGACTGCAGAAGGTGACACAAATAACAACTAAATAAAGGAACACCTCGGCATGATGGGAAAATCTCCACAATCATGCGGCTGAAGGGAAAACAGCTCCACGATTTCATCACTGCACACATCAACACTAATGCGTATCCCACATTTACAGCTTTTTCATTCTTCATGGAAAAGATGCAGTCTGATCGAAGCATGCTCTTTCATCACAGCCAAACACACTTCAGCCAGGTAGAAGTGCTTTCAAATATTTATGGACTTATCTTGTAGACAGCTCTGCTGTTAGGCTCTCAACGCTTCAACACGGCCCAGACATTAAACACAACACACACTAGACCTTCCACACCGCTGTTTCCTAAATGAAGCCATCGATTGCCAGCGTCAATATGTCTAATGATGGCAGACATGAAGCGGCGCTGAAACGCAGTTTGTAGTGAAGCTGTCTCGTTCGGTCAGTGAGTGAGTAGACGAGGGCTGTTAATGTCCGGAAACACCCAGACAAACACACACACTCTTATTAATGAGAGGTGGGCGGATTCGTCACCTCTGCATCCTCAACATGGAAAACAATCATAGAGCGGCGCGTGTCGCGGAGACACGGATCACGGACGGGGCAGCGGTAATTAAACAGCCTGATTGCTTGTAAGGAGACGAGAGACCGCCTGGGAAATATATTTATAGACTGGACACAGTCGCACAAATCAAGGCAAATCAAAATGTGACCCTGGATCACAAAACCAGTCACAAGTCGCACTGGTATATATTTGTGGCAATAGCCAACACTATTGTATGGGTCAAAATGATCGGTTTTTATTTTATGCCAAAAATCATTAGGATATTAAAGGTGCTAAATTTAACTTTTTTCTAAAATTAATCCCTTTTTATTGCCTGCACTGTAAAAAAAAATGTTGGTTTAACTTTAAAAAGTAAGTAACCTGGTTGCCTTAAAATTTTAAGTTGATTGAACGGGAAAAAGTGAGTTAATACAATGAAGGAGAATGATTTAATCATCAGTAACTCAAAATAATAAGTTATCTCAACTAAATAAATTATTATAAAGTTTTCAAATTAGTATTATAAACATTTTCAAATTAATATAGTTTTGTTTTATTGTTCATTTTTTAGCTTCATTTATTTATTGTAGCTTACATTTTATTTCATATCATTTTTATTAAAAAAATTAATTTTGTATAATTTAAAACAATAGGAAAGTCCCTTTTGACTGTATTTTTCTCATTTCATTCTTTATATTTTGAGCTGGACGTGTTTCTCGGTCTGTGAGCGATGAATGTGTTCACTCTGTCAGTGTGCGAGTCGTCTGCTGGAGTGTGTCGTTTATTACCCTGAGTGTGTGTGGTAATTAAAAGCCAGCGTCCTCAGTCGGGACTCACACCTCGCTGAGGGACAGCGTTGACTTCCTCTCTCTCCGCGACTGTTGTGAGATTGGCGTCGAGAGCTCAGTTGGACTCGCTTTGGAAAACTTTATCCCGGCAAACCCTGGAGAGCTCAAGGTGGCAGAACCTCAGCCGCAACTCTTAATGCGATTTCACGCTCCGCATTATTGCCAACAATAACACTAGTCTCCCGTGCCATGCCGTGCTCTGACTCTTTCTAAGACCGGCGAGCGCGCACGTAATGACTAACCTGCTGAAAAGAGGAGAACATTGGAAATAAAATAACAGTTGTCTGAATGTGTTTAGCCTTTCCTCACATGAATCAAAGCTGTTTAAAAGCCTGTATTGCACCGGCGACAGTAATGGCGTCTGGTCTCGGACAGTGTGAGTGTCAGGCTCATTTGAAGTTCAGGAATCCCATCAGCTTGGAGAAATTGCAGTGATGGGTTAAGAAATGTGCTGTCCGGCTTCTGGACCTCGGGCGGATTCGGGGCCGTTGGGTCTTTCTGTGAAAAAGCACATTTATATTATTTTTATCATTTAATGTGTTTAAGTTTGCATCTCAAGCTAAATTTAATATATGTGAGATTATAATCAGTGTATCTATTGTAATCTTTCATGCTTATTATTCTTCTGGACATAAATTCACCGTTAAAGGCCCTTGCACACCGAGTCCGAAATTAGCATCCAAAATTTTGAATGGTTGAGTTTGAATGGAGTTTGAATGAAGTTTTAATGGAGTTTGAATGGCGTTTGAATGGCGTTTGAATGGCGTTTGAATGGAGTTTGAATTGAGTTTGAATGGAGTTTGAATGGAGTTTAAATGTAGTTTGAATGTTGTTTGAATGGAGTTTGAATGGAGTTTGAATGGAGTTGGGCATGAACTTCAGCATGAGATCGTATCTCCAGCTCAGAGTGTCACAGAAATTTGTGGGTGGGGGTTATTTTGTTCAAGCAGCCAATAAGCGGTGACATAAATTCAAAACCAGACCTAGCAACCAGTTACATCACCCTAGCAACCACTAGACGTCCATTGAAAGATAATAGAGATCTATAATGGGATTGGATGTTTTTTTACTCAGATCTCCTAGTTTCACTTCTAAGTGAAAGCCCCTATAGAGACTCTTTTTAGATTTACTCAGATAGTGATTCCGTGTCATTTGTTCGTTATTTTAGCTTTAACCACATGACAATAACGAGCCCTGAACACTTCATCTCAAGTGCTGCTGTTGACAAATGTTCGGATGTTTTTCCAAGCTTGGCTTGTGCAGTGTAGCCAGATGTGCATATATTGTGTAGCCAAAGTGTCCTCATTAGCATAAGATAGCATATAGACTGGTGATTATTGTCTCAGTGTTGGCACACACGGCATAATTCAGTGTGAGAGTTGGAAGCCGGACAATTTGTGCATATTCATGACACTGCCAGTCATTACGGTGATCACGATCTGCTCTGAATTCAAGCCAGATCTTGTTCTTTTATATGATATTGTCAGCTTGATGCAAACTCTAGTCTAGAGAGAGGTGTTTTTAACAGTAGTCTCCAGAAATTGAGCGAAATGAAAGGGAGGGAATTTAATTTGCGCCAGTAATTGATGTTTAATTTAGATTCTTGTCCGTCTCATTAAGCTGTCCGTCATCCGTGCTGTCATCAGACGCTCAATATGTGTCAGTCTGTTTCCTCGTCCTGCTCAACTGAGACACACAACTGCCTGTGCACATGCCTTAATAGACATAAAACCAGGACATTGTTCTGTGATTATAGTTTTATCACTCAAACGCCCTCCAGCTCTACACCCAAGGCAGCGTGCGAACTTCTGTATCGTGGCACTGCTATTCCCTGCTTAGGATTAATTGCTCACGTCTCCTCATTTGTAAGTCATTTTGGATGAAAGCGTCTGATGAATAAATAAATGTACAAGGTTGTTCAGAATACTAGATCACTGTGGAGTATGCAGTGTGGAGGCTAGTATTTTTAACGTCAGTAGTTTTCATAATTATATTATTATTATTATTATATTTATTCTATATATATTAATTGTATTATTATATTATCATATTATATTATATTATATTATATTATATTATATTATATTATATTATATTATATTTATTATATTATATTATATTATATTATATTATATTATATTATATTATATTATATTATATTATATTATATTATATTATATTATATTATATTATATTTAGGGTTGGGTATCGTTTGAATTTGAACGATTCTGATTCCGATTCCGATTCCTTGTTTCAATTCCGGTTCCCAACGATTCTCGATTCCGATTCTTTTAAGAGGCAGGGTCAAAAAAGTTTAGCTAACCTTGCTAACCAACGGTCTTTCTGAAGGAAATACTCCTTCTGTCACAAATACTCCTTTTGTCACAAATTTTGCCGAGATTTCGTTATTTTTAGAAAAGTGAAGCTACACTTTGGATCGCCGACGTAAGCTACTCATGTTCGACTCGCGCGGTTATGCCAACACTTCCGGTAGACGCTTCTTCGTTGGTGTTGTTCAGCGGTTTCTTCTTCCGGTCGGCGGACTGTGAATATCGAAACTAGGAATCGAAATTTTAACTTTTGAACGATTCCGGGAAAAATGAAAAGTTAGTCCCGGTTCCAATCGATACTCGATTCTCGATACCCAACCCTAATTATATTATATTATATTATATTATATTATATTATATTATATTATATTATATTATATTATATTATATTATATTATATTATATTATATTATATTATATTATATTATATTATATGTCCACACTGTAAAAAAAATATTGATGGTTTAACTTAAAAAAGTAACCTGGTTGTATAAAATTTTAAGTTCATTGAACTGAAAAAAAAATGTGAGTTAATACAATGAAGGAGAATGATTTAATCATCAGAAACTCAAAATTAAATGTTATCTAAACTAAATAAATTATTTAAGTTGATTTGACAAAAGAAAAACAGTTGTGATTACTACACTGTAAAAAAATATTGTTGGTTTAACTTAAAAAAGTAGATTAATTTAACCATCAGAAACTCAAAATAATAAGTTATCTCAACTAAACAAATTATTATAAAGTTGATTTGACAAAAGAAAATATGTTGTGATAACAAATCTTGAAAATATTTTTTACAGTGTACTATTTTGACACTGGGAGTGGATGTCTCCGGCCTGTGTTTCTCTGTGTTGTATTTATCACGCTGGGCAGGTCAGGTAATCAGTCTGGTTTTTGGAAGACCAAATGCATCATTTTCCCATTGCTCTGAGAGCGCTATAAAAGCGGATTGGATTTCGTTTACAGGAGCCTATTAATTCCTCACTGACAGCAGAAGCGATGGAGGACTCCAGGTCTTGCTAATTCACCTTCATATTTTATTTATCTTCCATTGCGTCAAAAACTGTGTCGGGAGAAGAAAGATCTTCCTGGAGGCATCCGATGCTTTTGTTGAAAATACACCAACTTGGAAAGCGCTCTGGTGATTATGAGAGAAATAATCATAGATGCCTGAGCCAAATTCAATTTACGCACAACAACAGCTGGAATATTTGTTCAGAACGGCAGGCGTGATATTACTTTCGCCGTCTCGGGAGATATGGAAGAAAATATTAGTTTGGAAAGATCACGTTCTTGCTGTTGCCTGTGATGGGTAGAATGTGTGCATCAGATGGCCGTCACACACGCCTCCGCGAGGACTTGATTAGCTAATTACTCTAACGAGTGCATACGTTTGAGAAAGAGCAATTTATTACAAAGAGAATTAGTGAGTCTCCAAATGAAACATCTCATGCTCCCCAGCAATAAAAACATGTTTGGTTTACGTTCCATGTACACTCTAAAAATGCTGGGTTGTTTTAAGCCAACTTTGGGTCAAATATGGACAAACCCAGCCATTGGGTTAAAAATGTAATTAAAAAATTTGACCCAATGGCTGGGTTTGTCCATATTTGACCCAAAGTTGGGTTAAAACAACCCATCAATTTTTAGAGTGTTCCATATGTTTTAAAAATGTAATGCGACCGTCACAAAATCCCAAAACATTTCAGAAATAAATTGTACACTCTAAAAATGCTGCACTCTTAAAAATTGCTGGGTTGTTTTAACCCAATATATAGGAACAAACTCAAAAATTGGGTTAAAAATGTCATTTTAAAATGTAACCCAATGGTTGGATTTGTCCATTTTTGACCCAAAATTGGGTTAAAACAACCCAGCAATTTTTAGAGTGTATGTTCCATTATGTTTTAAAAATGTAATGCGACCATTAAGTGAACATTCCATCTGATCAGTTTGCAAACGTTATTGGAATGTTACTTTCAAATGTTCTCTGAACATTCCAAAACAAGTGGTAAAATAAATTTTAAAAAACTACTTCAAAAAACCTAAAACATTTCAGAAATCAATTGTACACTCTAAAAATGCTGCACTTTTAAAAATTGCTGGGTTGTTTTAACCCAATAAATAGGAACAAACTCAAACATTGGGTTAAAAATGTTATTTTTAAACGTAACCCAATGGTTGGATTTGTCCATTTTTGACCCAAAACTGTGTTAAAACAACCCAGCAATTTTTAGAGTGTGCTTTGTTTCAATCAATGGTTGGGTTAAATATTGGCTTAAAATGACTTTTTTAAACCCCACAGTTTGTCCATATTTGGCCCAAGCATTGATTGAAACAAAGTAGCATTTTTTAGAGTGTACAATGAACGATGTGTTTGTTCTGAGAACATTATTAAAGACCAGATAACTTTGAATTAAAATTTTATTAAAGGGATAGTTCACTTTGAAATTATTTTTTGATATGTTTTATCTTACCTCAAGGTCATCCAAGATGTAGGTGTCTTTGTTTCCACAGTATTTTCAATTTTGATATTTTTAGGTCTTGTTTGTCAGTCATATAATGCAGGTCTATGGTCACCACCTCAAAGAGCATGCACATGAGGTAAGCTAAAACATATCAAAAATTCAATGCAAAGTGAACTATCCCTTTAACGTTACTGAAGAACATTTGTTCATAACTTTAAAAAAAACCTTCTGAGGAGGTTCCCTGTTAAAAGCCTGACGCTGTGTTTGTTGAAGATGTGTGTTTTGTGTGTTTGGTCAGGGCTGGAGAAGGTGGGCCGTGACTCCAGCTACGAGCAGGAAGGGAAGGTTCAGTTCGTGATGGATGCGGTGTATGCGATGGCACACGCTCTGCACCGCATGCACAGGGATTACTGCTTCGGATACCCCGGACTCTGTCCCCGCATGAGCAATATCAATGGAAAGGAGCTGCTGGGATACATCCGGAGCGTTAATTTCAATGGTGAGTGCTCAGATCCTCAGCCAACCACGGTCAGAGATGTTTGTGAGCCTCAAGTCTAAGTCTCAAGAGTGTGTTCACAAATCATCTATGATGGAGGTCAAGTTTCAACTCAATTTATTTGCAATGTACAGTAAGTGATTCAAGTCTGGTTTCTGCCTCTGGTTACACTTCACAACTACTTTTAATACAAATATAATTACTTTTAAATCATGTAATGCTTAATTAGCTTTGGGGTGAGTGGGATATATATAATATGAAATAATACTTTTATTATGCAAGGATGCATTCAATTAATCAAAAGTGCATAGTAAAGACATTTATAATGTTGCAAAAGATTTCCATTTTTAATAAATGCTTTCTATTCATCAAAGAATCCTGGAAAAACTGTTTTGTTATATATATATATATATATATATATATATATATATATATATATTATGTAATATAATATATTTTACAATTTAATCAGACAAATTACATTTTAATGATATTTCAAAATATTGCAGATTTTAATCAAATTAATGCAGCCTTGGTGGGCAGAAGTGTTTAAATGTCATAAAATTTATACAAGTTATTATTTTTCTTGGTATATATTAATTATCAAATTCTAAAATGTCTTCTTTGAGCACAAAAAGAGATGTTGAAGAATTATTTATTATATATTATTATTTTCTTCCTTTTCTTTTTAATGTACTTTGTAATGTTATGGTATATGTATAGGGCTATGGACCATCTTGTGTATGTGTCCTGAATAAAGACGATTACGATTATTATTTGAGGACTTGAATTTAAGTTATTATTTGTTTTTTAAAAAAGTCCCCTTGTGCACATTCAAGTGTTTAGTGTTGTGATTGATTATACGAGATTTAAAAACCAATGGCATTTTAATTAAATATCATAGAATTTTGTATTCCAAGGAAAAAAAATGTTTTTTTCTTTTTGCAACACGAGGGTGAATAAATGTTCAAAGAATTCTCATTTTTCAATTATTCCCTTTAGCCTTACAGTATAATGCGTGTTAAAGCCATATTAATGGAAGTTATTATACAGTGTTATGCCATATTTTACTATGCAATGCCGCTGGCATGTCTATTATTCTATTATTATCAGCAGTTTATATGAACAGTCGACCTTCTCTATGTTTTCACTCATTTTTCATATTTCTTCTAGTATCATTCACTATCCCTGATAAAACCAGCGTAGATCACGGGAGGCGTGCAATTCTGCGATAAGACTTCATTATTAATCCAATTCATCAACCCAACAGCGTTTTACTTTACATTCTCACCATGCAGGAGGATCACCATGGAGGATCACCATTCAATGATTTTAGGTAGATTCAAATGCCTAAATTGAGGACATATCATGCAAACTATGATGGAAACACATTTACAGAATAAATCCCCCAATGCACATAATTGGATAATTGGCTTAATCCGTGGACCAATCGCATCGCTCAGCATCTCAAAGGTTGGTTTGGTCATTCTGAAATGCCTGAGTCAAAGTCTGTCATCAAAATGGTTTTGAATAAGGGTTTCATCTTCAAGTCATTTATGATATATGAAAATCCCTGATCGCAGCAAGTTTATTTATTTTTTACAGATATTTTGTGCGAATGTCCCAGGAAGTGTCGATTTTGTTCTCTTAAACACATGGGATGGAAAGCGTGCTTTATTTTCAAATGTTTTATGCGCATAACTTAAATTTGCAACTTAGGAGGTCAATAGAGAGTAAATGGAGACGGAAATGAAAACCCCTAGTATTTTTAAAAGAGATATCTTATGGATCTTTTAAAGTTGAAACTTTTATTTAATCTCCTGAGCAACCTCGAAGCAATACAGTTTTCCTCAAATAGAATAGGAAATCAAAATCTAAATCGTTACTCTGCCCTAGAGCATTCTGGGAAAAGGCTATAGCTGCCAAACGAGTCTGTTTAACGATCCTGCGGCTCTTTTCATGCTTGTGTAACCTTTCTCAGCAGCATGAGACGGGCCGGCTGCGTGATCCCACGGTCCGCTGCAGACACTTGGCTGTTATTGACACCCTCCTGGAGTGGATCAGAAACTCCCGCAGATACCAGATCCTCAGGGTCCTCGCAGAACTACCGTAGGATAGCAAATGTGGCCAAAACAACGAGAGAAAGCAGGCTTGTTCATTTCACTTTGCCAAAATTATCCTGATTTTAATGGTAAAAGACTATAAAAATGGCATGGTGCAAAACTGATAATTGATTAACAGAAAGTTTCTGTACTATATACAGTGAATAACTGTGATAGATCTAACCATGCATTTAATGTAAATTTAAGTTAAGTGTGTAAAACTTATAATGTTGCTATACCGTACTTTTTACCAGTACAATTTCTGGCCACTGAGTGGGTGGATGGATGGATGGATGGATGGATGGATGGGCGGGCGGGCGGACGGACGGACGGATATATAGATGGATGGATGGATGGATGGATGGGTGAATAGATGGATGGATTGGATTGGATTAAATGGATGGATGGATGGATGGATGGATTGGATTGGATTGGATTGGATTGAATGGATGGATGGATGGATTGGATGAGATGGATGGATGGATGGATGGATGGATGGATGGATGATTGATGGATGGATGGATGGATGGATGGATGGATGGACGGACAAGTGGACGGATGGATGTGTGGATGGATGGATTGGATTGAATGGATGGATGGATTGGATTGGATTCGATTGAATGGATGGAAGGAAGAATGGATGGATGGATGGATGGATGGATGGATGGATGGATGGATGGATTGGATTGGATTGGATTGGATTGGATTGGATGGGCGGGCGGGCGGGCGGGCGGGCGGGCGGACGGATATATAGATGGATGCATGGATGGGTGGATGGATGGATGGATGGATGGATGGATGGATGGATGGATGGATGGATGGATGGATGGATAGATAGATAGATAGATAGATAGATAGATAGATAGATAGATAGATAGATAGATAGATAGATAGATAGATAGATAGATAGATAGATAGATAGATAGATAGATAGATAGATAGATAGATAGATAGATAGATAGACCCTTTTGCACCTATAAAGGAGCTCACACACACTCTTGTGCTATTGAGCAGTAATGGTTGACGGATGTCTTGGCCGACATCACAGGGAAAGCGAAAGGTTTCTCATTAATCTGTCTGATACTGTGGAACAATTACATCTGAGCAGCGGTTGATGAGTTAACTCACCCGCACTGGAGCTCTCGTTACTGCCTTCAGACACCACACACACACACACACACACACACACACTGCATTAACCGCTGGCCAGTGTGTGATAATGAACACAGCGCTGGCCAATTATGACGAGAGAATAGGAAGAAGTGTGTGGAGGTTCAGAAAAGACCTTTTAAAAGTGTGAAGGGTGTGAAGAGTGCATGTGTGTGAGAGCAACAGGTCAGCATGAGTTGTGTGTGAGATGAAACGATAGTGCGCTGCATACTAATGTCTAAAGGAATGTTGCATAGTTCTTCAAAAAGTAAGATTTGACACTTGCATTAATGAGAGGCATTTAAAATGTCCAGAATTCACTTTTTGCCAAACCTGCGAATGGACTTTAAAATAACAAAAAAATATTAATAAATATTTTTAACATGTTATAAACTTTATTTATAACAACAACCTTGCAACCACCCCAAAACCCTTAGCAACTGCATAGCAAAACCATAGCAATCACCATGAGTACCCTAGCAATTACATAACACCTTAGCAACCACCTTGAGTAACCTAGCAACCACTCCAAGTACCCTAGCAACACCCTAGCAACCACCCCAAATACCCTAGCAACCATTGCAAATTGCAGTCGCACTGCATACAATATTTTCCAGGTGGGGTGGGTCATGCAAACGCCGCCTCTGCCAGTAAGATTAGTATGCTAGTATGCCATGTTCGTAAGTGTGCGCACGGAAGCGTTCGAAGAAAAAAGAGACCACAGAAGCGGTAAATGAAATTTGATACGAAGGCAGACGTCCAACTTGGAGCCTCACACTGCCTGCAGCTCCGCCACAATTACCCCCCGCTCCAGTGCTTCCCTACATGCGCTTATTTTTAGATTAGTGCTTTGGAGATGGACGGAGCGGGAAGGGAGATTGTGAAAGTGTGCATTCAGTCGAGCTGTGGGGAAAAAAGGGATGATAATTGTGTTGTGTAAAACAAATCCCCTTGTAAGTCGAGGCGGCGTGACGGAGAATCTTAAAGCGGAGAGCGGGATCTGCCGTTTAACTCCGTAACACAGATCTGTCCTCTTCTCTAGTCTTTCTGTGCTGAAATAATACAGGAACGGCCTTAGGAGGTGCATCATATCATGGTCACAGAAAGACATTCTCAGAGACAGGCTATACTAAGAGGAAAAGCAGTGTGGTGTCATGTCAAGACAAAACACCAGCATTGTACATACTTGTGTGAAGGATATTTCTGGGGGTTGTTCAAATCACTAACCCTAAACAATGTGGGTAACACCTTACAATAAGGTTCATTAACATGAACTAACAAGCAATACATTTGTTACTATTCTAGTTCATCTTTGCTAGTTAGTTAATAAAAATACACACTCTTAGAAGAAATGGTTCTATTTAGAACCAGAAATGGTTCCATCCCCCGCTTCATATATGGAACTCCAAAATGGTTCTATAAAGAACCATTTTTTTTTTGGTAAAAGCTTCTATTGGCCAAGTATGGAACCCCAGGGTTCTATATAGAACCCAGAGGAACCCTTATAGAATCTTTTAGGGGTTCCAAATACGTAGCGCTGATAGAACCTTTTCTTCTAAGAGTGCAGATGTTCATTCATTGATTATATTAGTTCAGAGTGCATTAACTAATGTTAACAAATGCAAACTTTGATTTTAATACTGTATTAGTAAATCTTGAATTTAATATTAATGAATAAACGCTGAAGTATTGTTCAAGTAAACTAAGGTAATACACCGTATTGTAAAGTGTAACTAAACTGTGCAGTAACAGTGATGTTTGCTGTGTAGGGGTTGGCAGAAAGGCTAATCCCACGAGTTGCATCTGTCTGGTCTCCTGTAATCCTCAATTTCCCGCTGCCGGGTCCACCTGGAACGCTTTGATCAATATCAGTGGATAAAGTCACGTACTGATCCGGTTGAGGATTCAAATGCAGTTTTATTGAAAGGGTAATCGTGAAAGTGGCCGTCTATCACTCGCAAAGTTTAACAACAAGCAATGCGCTAATTCACGCTAACATGCTAGAAACGTGTGCAATGTGCTAATTTCTGCTTGTCTATCTATCTGTCTGTTTTTTGACTGTATTGCTTTCAAAATTGTCTTAAAACTATTATAAACTTGCTTCAAACTGAAAACCTTCAAACTTTCTGGTCAGTCTTCCTCAATCCAACATTAAAGTTTGTCTGGACAAACTTTTTAATCTAGTGTTGATTTGCAGTAACGAGCTCGCGTTGATCCCGAGAGAGCCGTACACACCTTTGCCGCGCGGGAAATGATGTTTGCATATGAGAGCAGGGATTTAAAGATGGATGTCGGATCTCACAGGCAGCTTTCACATGCACAGAAAACTCAAAACAGTCTTGTGTTTGCAGAAAGAAGCGGTGTTTTCCTTCACTTGATGACTTCTTAAATAAAAGAACAGAGCTGTCTGCACAAGCGCTTGCCGAATCTGGCTCATTATATTCGCTGACAATATTGTTTCCGGAGGCTTTGCCCTCCTCAGCTCTCACTTTCCTTCATGATGGGCGAATCAAAGGGGTTTCAGTGTATGGATGCAGAGACGGAGGTCCTCTTATGTCTGGCTTCCAGACAAACGGCCTCAAGAGCCGCTGTAATGAAGCCGCTGATGAGGAAGACGATGGCGATGGGATTGAAGAAAGTTGTAGAAAAGAGATTCGGCTAGTCAGTGGCCAGAATCTCGGATTCAAATGAGAGTCTAAATGCAGATCGAAAGCAAACAAAAAAAACATCTTATCTTATTAGTGATGGTTGCACGATTCTTTCAGGGGCGTAGCAGGTTTTGGGAGGGAAATGTTGTATTTTAAGAGTTTTGTTTGACTTGGCTGAAGTGGAAAGGAAATAATTGTAGCCGGAAGAGTAAAAAAAAAAAATATATATATATATATATATTATGTAGCAAAGCTTTAGCAGTGAACTAAATTAACTATACTGTGGCTTTTTTTGCTAGACTCTCATCAAATCAGTTAATAAATATTCATTACTAATAATACTGAAATTGTGTCTCTCTCACTTTTCAGATTGTTGCCAACTTCTGCCCCATGTTTAGGAATAAGATGAATGAAACTTGAATTTGTGTTTTTCACATCCACCAACAGGGAACGTATTTATATTCTTATATTTCATTTTATGTTACATTTTTTTGAAGGGTAAATGTCTCATGAAACATAGTTATCTATTATAACATTCGATTATCGTGCAAAAGTTAATTTCTTTCAGTAATTCAACTTAAAAGGTGAAACTAATATATTATATAAACTCATTACATGCAAAGTGAGATATTTCAAGCCTTTATTTGTTATAATTTTGATGATTATGGTTAATAGCTTATGAAAACCCCAAATTCAAAATTATAATATTGTGAAAAGCTTTTCAAAGCTGTAATCCATATTCATCAAAATTATAACACATAATGGCTTGAAATATCTCACTTTGCATGTAATGAGTCTATATAATATATTAGTTTCACCTTTTAAGTTTTGCACGATATTAGAATTTTTCAAGTTTCACCTGTTTTATTCTTTCTTCCTAAATACTTCATAAATAGTGTGATTGTAAGTAGTTGGATTTTAAATATAATCAGTTTACAAAAAAGTAATTATTTCCACCCCTTATAGACTTTATAACTGGATTTTATGTTCATTTTTGTGTGGCTGAATGTGTGAGGTTTTTTTTTTTATATATCAAGGTTATTCATGAAGACAATTTTAGACGAGATTTTTAGATTGTTTTATGTTTTTAATTTGGTAAATATTTGAGTTTGTGAGATGTGGTTGGCTGATTGTGTTTCAGGGCCCCGGAGACAGAGTTCCTGAGATTTCTTTGAGTGTACTGCTTTTCTTAAGCAATTAAAACGCCACATTATTTTCTCCCCTAAAGCACTTTTTTTTGTGTAGTTTCATATCAAGTCTGTTGTGCAATCTGTTTACAGCCTTCTAGGTTTTTTTTTTTTTTTTTTTAGGTTTAGTAAGTGAAACGGTTTGAGGTTCTTGTTGCACATTTGTGTTCTAGGTTTGTGTTCATCAGTTTGAGGAAGATGGGTTTAGATATCAGGCTTAAATTGTTATTCATGTTTGCAAGAATGAGAAGCAAATCTGATCTTTGGTCACAAGAAATGTGCTGTGTCACCGTAAACCTACGTGTCCTTGCGTGTTATTTTGAAGCCAGGGCATCTGATGGTCGACAGTGCCCTTATCAAGTACTGAAACTACTAATAACAACCTTTCCAAAAGTCAAGGGCATGTAAAAATGTTCAAACTTTCCTAGGACATTTTGATTTGCTTAGTGAATTTATAGGCGCTGACATTTTCCATGCTGTAACGGTCACCAGCCGAAGTGTCCTGAGAGACACCAGAGGGACTATTCCCAAACTACATTTCCCTAACTCTCTTCCTAGACTCATCAGCACATTGTTTTCACCTGTGTCTCATCTTCTTGTTTGCTCCCCCATATCCACAAGTTTCCTACGCCCCATGAGGCCTTGCGTCAAAAGTGGGCGAGACTTCCGGTTCAAAGTAAACAAAGCGCGACTTGACATGCTTGACACTCGTTCATTCAACAGTTGACAGTCATTCAAGTTATAGCGATCCAAACTAGCTAACGATGTGGGAACACAACCTCAACGAAATTTAAAAGGGTGAAATAACAGTACCTTTACCCTCCGCAGTAGTTGATTGGGAGTATTATTAACATTATTAATAATCAATACTCATCAAGGCATGGTGACAGACAGTTGTGCGAGCTGACAAACAATTAAAATAAAAAATACACACTTAGTCATTGTGCTTTGGAGTTTATTCAAAAATATAAATGAATGTGCTACTTGAATACATTAACTGGCACATTTGGTATTCTGTCAACACAGGCTTTGATCCTGAGTTTAGGTGTAACATCAGTAGCGAACAGCCAATCACATGCTGAGAGAGTTTATAGAATATTAAGAATTTAAACAAATGTACACAGGAAGATTCGTCGTCTTTTGGGAGGTGATGGAAACTACAGTCGTTGGCAGGATCAGAGACGGGCTCTGGCAGGATCACTCTGATTTCGTTTTCGGCTTATGTTCAAAACAATCACGTTTAAGCCACTGAACTAGTTTAGTCCAGTTATACATACAACCGCGAACAGCACATGTTGTCCCTGAGCTCCGTAACGACATCTCTCATAAAGATTTGCGTCTTTACATAGTAAAATAATTCTCCAAAAAACAGCTAGCCTGTTCGCTAACTAACACACAAAATACCATTGGAATGCTACTTCCGCCGCCTCACCGGAAGTTTCACCCACTTTATTTTTTACAGGAGCGCCCCTCGGAAACTTGTGGATAAGCCTGGTTCTTTCTGTCATTCCCTGCAAAGTCTTGTTTAGTTTTTATAATGCATCTCTGAGCGTGTTTCTCCATGTGTCCTGGTTACCTTGATTCTCGATTTCTCTCCTTGCCTCAGCCCTTTTCTGTTATTGACTGGGTTGCTTGTTTGTTTATTGCCCATTGCCTGGATTTGGATTACGTATTTGGATTGCCCAGTTCAATAAATACTGCGTTTGGATCCTCAAATGTCTTGTCTCAGAGCAGTACGTGACATAAATTTGAGGACTTTGAAGAAAGTAAAATTTTCTCTTTGGATCACAATCATAATCGATTCAGTAAGTATGTCAGACTTTTCAAACCCCACTTTATATATTTAATAACCGCCCAAATGTTTTGGATGTACGTGGTTGGTTATTCCACTCATAAAACAGTTAATCAGAGTTTAAGGCCTCAAGGCTTCACACCAGAATTTTAGATGCAAATCCAAGTTCATTTGACATTTAGTTCATTCATTTGATCTCAAAGCGGTTTTCAAAATGAAGGCTTGAATTCAAATTTGAGCCAAGCAACCAAACCAAGTGTCAAAACAACATTGGTGAAGATACACGGATGTAGAGGCCAGAACTCACCTTACCAAAGTTGACAGATTTATGACCTTTCCACCTTCTTACCTCCTCACAAGGTTGCAATGATCTTTACACGTACCGCAGAAAGCTGCATGTTTTATTTACACCCGTTCCTGAACACTGCCCCAGGTTTTATGGAGCTGTGAGAATACATAAATACTTTAACATCTTAAAGAGGACCTGTTATGCCTTTTACAGTCTTTTTTCTAGAACACATTTCCATATTCTCCATTATTGCGGCTCCTCTCTTCCTAGTCTGTCAGTAACGCTCGGTTTAGTTCCTGTCTCTATGAAGCCCCTCCTTCTGAAAAGCACACTGTGCTCTGATTGGTCGGCTGGAGCAGTGTGTTTTGATTGGTCGAGTGTTTGGGAAATGTCCCGCCCCTTACCATAACCGCCAGTTTAACACACTACTAACTAAAGGCCAATTTATACTTCTGCGTAGGGTGCGCGCAGTAGGTACGGCCTAGCATACGCACAGACGCGTCCCATACCGCGTACCCTTCGCCGTCGCCTGAAGCGCATCTCTTCAAAAATTTTGCTACACGTCGCGACGAGGTGGACCGCAAGATTGTTGATTGGTCGGCTTGGTAGCATTGCATTTCCTCCTACGCATTTCCGCACGTACCTTCTCACGCATTTCCACCACTGTCTATGATTTCCACACGTACAATCTCCTCCGACGTCTTCTCTCATTTCTGTCTTTCAGTTTTAGTAATTTCACTGTTTTTCCACCTCAATAAGCTCCAACTCCAACATTATCAGCTCTCTTTCAGTCGCTATTGCTTGTAGTAACCTAGCCGCGAGGAATCTAAACACAGTGGAACATTAAAAACCCAACGCCGCCAACTAGCGTTTCGGAGCAGTACTGCAGAGCAACCAAGACCTGAACGCAGAAGTATAAATGCTCACAACGGCGTGCGCAGCCAACGCCGTACACTACGGCGTACCCTCGACGCAGAAGTATAAATTGGCCTGAACTCAACCCCACCATTTTATTTTGTGTATTAATTATTTAAATGAGGAATATTGTGTGACATGTTCGTTCCCAGACTACAATTCAGGGAGTTCAGAAACACTAACACTGATATGGAGTATAAGTATAATCTCTTTCTGATATAGAGAGAAGTCAGCCATTTTCACCTGAAGATCCAGTTTAATTGAAATGCGCACAGATGAATTATACACAATAATATTTTTTTAGGAAATAGATATGGTGAGCTTTTATATCGTCGTAATATGTCATTTTATTGCCCAAGGAACTAAAAAAAAACACGATCCTTAACTGTTTTACAGGAAGTGCAGGGACTCCAGTGGTCTTCAACCAGAACGGAGATGCACCGGGACGATACGACATCTTCCAGTATCAGATCACCAACAAATCGACAGCTGAGTACAAAGTGATCGGCCAGTGGACAAACAAACTGCATCTTAACGTGAGTGAAGAGTCCTCATGGTGAAATCCATCCATGCATTCATGCATCTATCCAGTTTTTCCAGAGCGTAACGTTGCACACATGTTCAGATATGATACATTCAAGCATAAATGTTTGTTGCTGATGATGCATGTGACATGAATACTCCCGGGCCTTCATTAGTCAATGGGATGGAAGATAAGCTTGTAATGTCTGGCTGTGAAAGTAAATTAATGGAGCCCAAAACGAGTGGTGTTTTCATGGCCAGAAGCGGCCGCAGCAGTGGGGATGGTTGAAGCGTAGTTGTTCAAGAGGTGATGGAGAATCAAGGCTCCTCTGGGTGTGTGCCTCGAAATCTCACTTCTTAACTCGGGTATCAAACCCGCCCCTTAAGCTCTTAAACAGATCAGCGCTGGATGTGTGTCAGAGGATGATTTGCATTCAGCTCATACAGAAAAAAGACTTCGTTAGCCCGGAAAAATTGTGGCTCTTAACATTTACGGGAAATCATTTCAGCAATTTTACTGTTTACAATGTGTCCAACTGAAAGATGTGGGCCACTACTAATAGCAAACTTTGTCAGTTTAACGCGTTAATTTTTTTTATCGCGCGATTAACGGTCTTTTTGTCCTAGCTAACTTTGTAGTTTTTTCACATGCTTTTGCATGCGTCCTGATCCATTTCGGCGTCTCACGCTCGTCATCCACTCAAAGCCGGCTCGCAAGCCCGAAACGTGTGTTTGCGGCGTGCCTGTTTTTTTGTTTATGGTCTTGATCCGCTTGCGCTTTGGTCGAAGAAGCAACAAAACGTCCTCGCGCGGCGCAAGCCATTGAAATGAATGTGTTTCATAGCGCAGCGCGAGGACGTTTTGTGCCGCACACACTGGTTTCGGCTTGCGAGCCGGCCAAATAGTAACGTTACTTTTGAGTGGATGACGAGCGCGAGACGCCGAAATGGATGCCCTAAAATTCTGAATGGAAAGTTTACTTTTAAAAAGTTGCCATATTGTCCCATTGACAAGACCAAGTGATCTGTGTGTTTTGTCGTTGTGAACTGAGCGATCATCATCACAGCACGTCCAGTCTGAAATAACACTTGATGATGGCCAAGCAAACACACACACACACACACACACACACACACACACACACACAGATGATGTGAATTCTCCGCCCCCTCGCCAATATTAGGGCCTCGTCAGTATTTCTTTCACCCTTTTATTGATACACAGTGTTACATTGTGTGAGAGATTATTTATATATGTTAGTGTAACTATTCCAATGTTATTTTCAATAATAATTTTTTCCACTTTTCCACTTTTCCATATTGATAAGAGCATTAAAATGAGAAAAAAAAAATAACGTAACAAAATAAATTTTAAGAGACATGTAGAATAGATAAAAATGTGCGATTAATCGCGAGTTCACTATGACATTAATGCGATTAATCACGAATAAATATTTTAATCGTTTGACAGCACTAATAAATATATGCTTTCCACTCAGATGCAAAAGATGTGTAAAAGTAAAATAAATAAGTTAGATCACTTAGAGAAGTAACTGCATCTCACAAGTCACACAGTTTGAGGGATTTGATTTCTGTTGCACAAGTGATGGGGACGAGCCACGTTTAGCACATAAATGAGTAAAACTGGCGCATGTAAATGGTTAGCGCTGAGTCTGACTGCGTTTGGACCTCAAACACCCTTCTTGTTCCCCATTAGTGTGTCTTCAGGATGAATAAAACCAAATTAAACAGCTTAATTGTGAATGGTCAGTGTGGCTTTTGTTTCTGACAGAATGGGAAGAGTCAAATTAAAGGATTTGGTCTTTCAATTATTCTTAAATACCCTTCATACCCTTTTATGTGATAAGTCAAATTAAACTTCTGTTCATTTGCAAATTCTGTCTTTTTTCATTTTAATATGTCCGTTTTTTTTCTTCTCTAATTAAAGCCAATCTGTTTTTGCCAGGCGTAATTTGTCTCAGGCATGAATAATTCATTTACAGTCTCCTCTTTGCAGCAGCAACAGTGCGAACCACAGAGCAGAAGTAGCTATAAGCTATTTGATTGGTCTGGCAAAATCTTGCAATAAAATGTCTTATACTACGGGTCTGTTGAATCTGATTGGTTGACGGACATTCAAAGGCTAAAGTAGTTCCAGCAGGACTTGACCACATTACAGTTCTACATCACTTTGCCAAAATGACCAGTTATTTTAAAGGTCTTTACAACAGCAAAACCCACACTGTAAAAAAAATATTTTCAAGGTTTGTTATCACAACATATTTTGTTTTGTCAAATCAACTGTATAATAATTTATTTAGTTGAGATAACTTATTATTTTGAGTTTATGATGGTTAAATTAATCTACTTCATTGTATTAACTCACTTTTTTCAGTTAAATCAACTAAAAATTTTAAGGCAACCCAGGTTACTTACTTTTTTAAGTTAAACCAACAATATTTTTTTATAGTGCACAACGACACTGAGCAAGCAAATAAATAGTAAATAATGGGATAAAAACGACAAATCATTTCCATGTTTTTTGGTCCAAATTAAGTTTAGCAGTAAAAAAGCGTATCAACTTAAAAGCTACTTGACATTTCTCACTAGCGAGGTAATAATGGTGCTGTCCTTGAAGCCGATAAACTTACAGTTTCGCTACTGTAAAAAAAAATATTGATGGAAAAATATTGATGGTTTAACTTAAAAAAGTAAGTAAACTGGTTGCCTTAAAATTTTAAGTTGATTGAACTGGAAAAAGTGAGTTAATACAATGAAGGAGATTGATTT